>VYZU01056889.1:33251-61516 GCA_013401355.1 Ceyx cyanopectus | reverse complement strand
TCACCTTTAATGAGTCTGATTTAGTCATACACTACATTTTATGTAAAACTTCAAGAGAAGGAGTAGCCTTTACTAAAAGCCAAATAAATGCTTTTGTAGTACACAAACTGGAAATCTAAAACAAGGCAAACACATATCTTATACACTTGACTATCTTTTCAAGAAGCCCTTCAAATCTAATGTCTGCAACTGAATGCTCCTGAATGCACCATGAGCTCCTATGCACATTGGCCAGAGAAGTCTTTCAAATCTGTTCTTGTTCCTTGCCATAGGTCGTCTCAAACAGACACAACAGATACCAGGTATCTCTGGGAAAAAAAAAATTTACAGTGCTATTTCAGAGTTATAACTAATAAAATAACATCAGAGAATACGTAGAAAAAAAAAAAAAGAAACCTACAAATTTTAAAGTTTTTACAAAAACATTCCATGTTTTGGTTAAAAAAANATTCCAAACTAAAATGAATGCAGAAACATATGGTTAGTTCTGACTTCCATCTTACAGTAAAAAAAATTGCCCCTGCTTCTGTTCTGTACTACAGATGGTTCTGACGGACAGCATCATGCAAAGCCACATTTCTATTGCTGAGGAAAATGTGAAGATAATTCTGAAAATCTATTTATGGAACATTGGGCTTCTATTAGACACAGGGATGGATAACCAGAGAATAACTTTAAAGAAATCTCATTTTCATTCTATATTCTGCTCCACGTGTTTTATCTGATCATGCAAACATCTTAGCAAATGGAAAAACTACCTTCTGACCAATGCATCGTTGGATCCAGTCCTTAAGACTCCATTTTCTGTTATCACTTTCATCTCAATTCCCAGAATTCTTATTTCTACCTGCACGACCGAACCTTTTGTTACTTGGCCTTTTTGTCTTCTAAACTTGGTAAGCCTGACTGCCTGGTCTTTTGAAGAAACAGTGGTCTTTAGTAGTTGCATAGTAGACACATCTGACTCATCACCTTCATTCTGTGGGCTCTACACTTGAGAAAAAGAAAGCAACTATAAAAATTAGTCCAAGATGTCTTTTCCTTTATGCTGGTAATTCCCATGCATCTCAACAGTTTTACAAATTACAATGAGTAATTTTAATGTATAGGTTTTCATTTATATTTTTCTTACAGTATAAGACAGTAATGTCCAAAATTTTCAATCTAAAGATATCAAAATATTGCCAAACAAAATTTTATTGCACGATATACTTCCATAAATTAAAATGTCTCAGAATGATCCTTTCGCAAAACATAGGAACATTCATTTTAAGGACATCGAAAATTCAGTCTCATGTCACTTGCCTGTGACCATAATATTATGAATTTCAGTTTTCTCCCCTCAGACTCAGAGGAAGAGAAATCCAGCTCATTCTCCCTCCTCCCTCTTTGGCCTTTGTATGAATATAAATAAGATTTCCATATCTACTTTTACCACTCTACATTCTGGTTCACAAAAAAGCTATTTTGTGTAGCTGCAGATAGCACACGTTTCCAGGCATCCCTGTTCTACATTCAGTTTCTACTTGTTTGCATAATTTTCTCTTTAGGGATCCTTACAAAAAATGACAGGGGGATGGAAGCTCTTTTTTTTTTTTTTACCCCTCAGCCATGAATTCCATCTGTTGTCATGGCACTGAACCCAGTGTTGAATAGCAGCCAGCATTGCTTTTGATGTTCTGTAGGATTAGTAGAGATGTCTGATGTTATTGTGAAAGATTATTCATAGGAATAGCTCTACCTGAGCTTTATGAAATGTTCAGTTGCTAAATTAATAAATAAATATGCTATGCCATCAAAGTTCACATTCTTGGGGCATTCCTTCAGACTTTTACTATTTCCGTGACCTCTCACAGAACGTTTTTGTATTACTTTTCTTTCTACAAACACAAACCAAATGTATGCAGCATTTTGTTTCAGGCAATTGATAAATAATATGGCAAATTAATTATAACATGATCTGTAGCTGATGTTCTGATGAGGCAAACTTTATTTGTGCGATCTTCTAATCATAATATTTCATGACTTGGCTCTACCTTTGACTCTGGCATTTTTTACTGAGCTATCAAGTAGACAAAGTTCTCACTGATGCTTGAGAAGAGTAAAATATCCAGTAATTAGAGTTATTCTTCAATGCTCAGGACATTCAGACTGTTCCATTTCAAACCCTCAAGCCTCTTGACACACATAAATCAAACTTCCACAAATGCTCTTGAAGTAGAGGAGCTTCTTTATTGTTTTTGGTTTTGCTTTCTTATAAAGATAAGTATCAGCACTGCTTAGGAGTTATTCTTGTCAGTTTATCAAAACCTTAACTTGTTTATGGATACACTTTGGAACGATTTCCAAGTTTCAGGATGGAGTTTCTTGTCAAAACAGAGAACATCTTGCCTTGGCATGAGATCAGGATAAGGAACTGTAAATAGTTCTCTGCAACAGATAATTAGAAAGAGCAGCAAATGACCAAAACTCTGCTGCTTCCTCTTTTTTTTTTTTTTTTTTTTTGTCTCTGAGAATCCAAGTTTGCTTATGTTTCTCAGGAAATAGCCATGTTATACTGGGCCAGAGCAGTGGCTTTCACCTTGAGGGGAAGAAGAGGTAGCAACTGACACCTCCTGTACTCAATTGTCCTTCCCTGCAGGAGCAGCAGGTCTATTACTGTGTGTTTCCCATGGAGAGGCAGTCTAGCACTTCATCCTTGGAACAGAAGCCTTCAGGTTTGATTCTGCACCTAAGAGGTCTTGTCTCAGCTTTGGTGCAGTAGATGAATCTTTCTAACAGGAGTGGAAGACTTAGGTCTAAAGTGCAGAGCAGACTCAACAGAGATGTGGGTTGGGCATCCCACAATGAAGCAAGTGCCTTGCTACTGACTTTCCCCTGTTGCTTCAATAAAATGTTTTAAAAGAGTGTTGGCCTGCACTCTTTGCATCCTGAGAAGATGAATAGGAACTAGATATATATTTTCTTGTCTAACTTCTGAAATATTACTGCCTTTCAGCCCCTTACCTTTGTGCTGTATTTCTAGATTAAAATAGCCCTTTTTTTTTTTCCCTAAGTTGATTGTTTTCATATCAACTGCTTGCATAGCCTACAATGTTCTTGAGAATGACATTAGTCAGCTGCTTGTAATTTACTGTGGCTTTTCCTTCTGCAAACCCTCTTTTGAATAAAACTCTGCAGCCAGCTCAGCTGGTGTTTATGTGGACTAAATCCATTTATTTCAGTAGTAATATCCTGAAGTTACTTCAGTGCAAATTAACATATTATTAAAGTAATTAATCAGCCTCTGATTAGAAATGCAAATATAGAATACACATACATTGCCTTGCAGTTCAGAGGTAGTTTTCTCATTTTTTTCAAGGGAAAGGATAAAGATGGTTGGACTTCCTGAGATACAGGATGGAACACAGAATGTCAGAATGCTGTGCTGGACGGGTGAAGTTTCAGCTGTGGATGTCTTTCCCTGACTGGTATACCAGTAAGGCCTAACTTAGTTAGGGAGCTTTAAAACTGCAGTAACATATACAACAAAAGCATCTGTTAGATTTGATAGAAGTCATTCCTTGTTTAATTTCACCAAAAAAACCCCAAACAAACCATCATAATTTAGTCTTGTGGTAGTGAACTGGCAATAAAATAGAAGGTTTGGGGTTTGGGTTTTTTTGTTTTGTTTTCTTTATTTTCATGGCCCACAGTACTTTTTCTCCTCTCTATAAAGCTTTTTATCCAAAACTTGAACTCAGCCTGTTAAATACCTCTTTCTTTTGTAGCTGATGTATCAATGCCTGTACACATGCACATGTGGTTGATTGGATAGGACTGGACAGAAAATTGGTTTGGAAGCAGCAAAACTTAGCTATTGATGAGACAGAGACCAGGCACACACTTTAGACCAATCCTTAAATCTCATTGCTGTGTGATGCTTCACTCCCCAGCAGCTACAGGCCACAGCAGATGTGTGGCACAGTAGTGGCATTAGCTTGGAAACTCTGCTGAGCATCAGCTGCTGCCCTGCTCACCTTGTGCTTCGACCTGGCAAAGCAATGCAATATGCTCAAATATTTGCTGTACAGTCTCTGTATCCCCAGGGCTTGACCATACGTGCTTCAGTAGAGCTGAGAGATTATTACTGCTGGAGATATGAGTGATAACTACAGCCTTTCTTTTCAATGAAGGGAGAGAACAAGACCAAACCAGTACTGGAGCAAATACAGAATGCCATAGCTGGAGCTGCTCTACAGTGTTGGTGAGAGTCCCTTCTGTTGCTCCAGAGTTTGAAGAGGATAGTAGGGCACTGACAGTGACAGCACTACAGTGACCCACTCCAAGGTCAACAATACCTGTCTTTCTGGTTTTCACATGCCATAAAGGAAGGGGGAAACCAGAAAGGACAAGGATTTGGACATCATTTGCAGGTTAGATTGAATCTCATCCGAGAGAAAAATCCCTTTTGTCATGAACACCATTTAGTCCCTGCATTAAGCATTCAGTGCAGAGTACACAATACAGGTGCATGTCATTTGTAGCCTGCAAAATGAAAGGCTGCTCTTTCACTGACAATTTGATTTATAAAATGCATCCTTTGTAGGCTCCTAGTGCCCAGGAGCAGCTCTGCTAGCTGAACAGGAGCCCATGAGCTGTGTGGTGAGGCAGGATGCACAAATATTAGCATCAGGCTCTGTCAGTGGAACTGCTTTGAGTTTTTACTTAGTCCAGTGGCTTAGACTGAGCTGCCCTTCAGTAAGCAGAATAGGGCTTGGTTCCCTGCACCAAAAGGGAATGGCTTTGTCTAGTGAATAAGTGTCATGATTTCTAACTGTGTGAATTTTACTCAGTTTCATTTTTCTTAGTTGTTATTCTCTCACGTAACCCATAGATAANTGGCTTTCACCTTGAGGGGAAGAAGAGGTAGCAACTGACACCTCCTGTACTCAATTGTCCTTCCCTGCAGGAGCAGCAGGTCTATTACTGTGTGTTTCCCATGGAGAGGCAGTCTAGCACTTCATCCTTGGAACAGAAGCCTTCAGGTTTGATTCTGCACCTAAGAGGTCTTGTCTCAGCTTTGGTGCAGTAGATGAATCTTTCTAACAGGAGTGGAAGACTTAGGTCTAAAGTGCAGAGCAGACTCAACAGAGATGTGGGTTGGGCATCCCACAATGAAGCAAGTGCCTTGCTACTGACTTTCCCCTGTTGCTTCAATAACATGTTTTAAAAGAGTGTTGGCCTGCACTCTTTGCATCCTGAGAAGATGAATAGGAACTAGATATATATTTTCTTGTCTAACTTCTGAAATATTACTGCCTTTCAGCCCCTTACCTTTGTGCTGTATTTCTAGATTAAAATAGCCCTTTTTTTTTTTTCCCTAAGTTGATTGTTTTCATATCAACTGCTTGCATAGCCTACAATGTTCTTGAGAATGACATTAGTCAGCTGCTTGTAATTTACTGTGGCTTTTCCTTCTGCAAACCCTCTTTTGAATAAAACTCTGCAGCCAGCTCAGCTGGTGTTTATGTGGACTAAATCCATTTATTTCAGTAGTAATATCCTGAAGTTACTTCAGTGCAAATTAACATATTATTAAAGTAATTAATCAGCCTCTGATTAGAAATGCAAATATAGAATACACATACATTGCCTTGCAGTTCAGAGGTAGTTTTCTCATTTTTTTCAAGGGAAAGGATAAAGATGGTTGGACTTCCTGAGATACAGGATGGAACACAGAATGTCAGAATGCTGTGCTGGACGGGTGAAGTTTCAGCTGTGGATGTCTTTCCCTGACTGGTATACCAGTAAGGCCTAACTTAGTTAGGGAGCTTTAAAACTGCAGTAACATATACAACAAAAGCATCTGTTAGATTTGATAGAAGTCATTCCTTGTTTAATTTCACCAAAAAAACCCCAAACAAACCATCATAATTTAGTCTTGTGGTAGTGAACTGGCAATAAAATAGAAGGTTTGGGGTTTGGGTTTTTTTGTTTTGTTTTCTTTATTTTCATGGCCCACAGTACTTTTTCTCCTCTCTATAAAGCTTTTTATCCAAAACTTGAACTCAGCCTGTTAAATACCTCTTTCTTTTGTAGCTGATGTATCAATGCCTGTACACATGCACATGTGGTTGATTGGATAGGACTGGACAGAAAATTGGTTTGGAAGCAGCAAAACTTAGCTATTGATGAGACAGAGACCAGGCACACACTTTAGACCAATCCTTAAATCTCATTGCTGTGTGATGCTTCACTCCCCAGCAGCTACAGGCCACAGCAGATGTGTGGCACAGTAGTGGCATTAGCTTGGAAACTCTGCTGAGCATCAGCTGCTGCCCTGCTCACCTTGTGCTTCGACCTGGCAAAGCAATGCAATATGCTCAAATATTTGCTGTACAGTCTCTGTATCCCCAGGGCTTGACCATACGTGCTTCAGTAGAGCTGAGAGATTATTACTGCTGGAGATATGAGTGATAACTACAGCCTTTCTTTTCAATGAAGGGAGAGAACAAGACCAAACCAGTACTGGAGCAAATACAGAATGCCATAGCTGGAGCTGCTCTACAGTGTTGGTGAGAGTCCCTTCTGTTGCTCCAGAGTTTGAAGAGGATAGTAGGGCACTGACAGTGACAGCACTACAGTGACCCACTCCAAGGTCAACAATACCTGTCTTTCTGGTTTTCACATGCCATAAAGGAAGGGGGAAACCAGAAAGGACAAGGATTTGGACATCATTTGCAGGTTAGATTGAATCTCATCCGAGAGAAAAATCCCTTTTGTCATGAACACCATTTAGTCCCTGCATTAAGCATTCAGTGCAGAGTACACAATACAGGTGCATGTCATTTGTAGCCTGCAAAATGAAAGGCTGCTCTTTCACTGACAATTTGATTTATAAAATGCATCCTTTGTAGGCTCCTAGTGCCCAGGAGCAGCTCTGCTAGCTGAACAGGAGCCCATGAGCTGTGTGGTGAGGCAGGATGCACAAATATTAGCATCAGGCTCTGTCAGTGGAACTGCTTTGAGTTTTTACTTAGTCCAGTGGCTTAGACTGAGCTGCCCTTCAGTAAGCAGAATAGGGCTTGGTTCCCTGCACCAAAAGGGAATGGCTTTGTCTAGTGAATAAGTGTCATGATTTCTAACTGTGTGAATTTTACTCAGTTTCATTTTTCTTAGTTGTTATTCTCTCACGTAACCCATAGATAAGATGTCCCTACAGGAGAAATATATTGGTCTAGGGCCAGAATGATCCTGTCTCCTTTCAAAGCCCCTCCTTTGCCACTAAAATACCCTCCTTCTTAAGAAGATCAAAAAGTTAGCCTCTTTATGAAAACCACACACAAAAAGATGTTTAAGCTCTCTTTTAGTAGACTACACTGTATTATTTGGGTTTTATTTAGCTTTGCAATGCACTGAGAGCATCTTCAGAGATAGGAACCTCACTGATAAAAAAGCACAATTGTCTAATCTGTGTCAGTCATGCTGATGGATGTGCAGATATCTTGATATTATGGTGCTTGGTACCGTCAGATGGAGCTTGCAGATCAGCATAAAATTATATTTATAATGAAGCTGGGAACAAATGGCAATTAATATGTACTGTTAACATGTTTTAAGAAAGTGGCAGGAAGCCTATTGAGCTCTCTTCTCACAATATAGCACCAGAGAAAGTTTTAGAACCTGTTTTCAAATGAGAGACAACAAGAAAGCAAGACAGAGACAGAGCTCTATCAAAGCAAAGGCATTTAGGGCCAGATTAATAAGCCTTTGCTGACGATGCTGAGCACTTACATGTCAAGTCCCATTGACTTCAACTTCTCATTAGCATGAGAAAGAGTTGCACAGTTTGGCCTTTAGTGAGATAGTAGGCTTAAAAAATACATGTATGACAACTCTCAGCTGAAGCATCTCACTACCACTAGTTCTGTTCAGACTACTAACCCAAAAGAAAATGGAGTAAAGTAACTATGTTTTTTCTATTCACTTGTGTACATGGAGGTGAAATGTTATTCAATTTAGAGAATATAACTTCTAGTCTATACTTTTTTTAAAAATCACCATCTGCTTCATTTTCTTCCTCGAATGCCAAGCCAAGCTTTCAGAAACTCATTGTAATTTGGATTCAGTTTCTGAACTGTGAACAGATTTCACAGGTATTCTGAAATATTTCCTTTTCCTGTATAGAGAAACAACACAAGTCTTACCAACAGCAGAATATACTTGGGAAAAACCTGCCTTACATAAGTTTGCAGTAGGAGAAAAGTCTGTTTCTTGACATAAAAATAAACTACAGAGGGCTTTCCTTCACTCATTGTTAGTAGGAACTAGTGATTTCCTAAATCTATGAGGATTTCAAAATTACATGATGCACATATTTCTTTTAAAGTTGCTCAGGCAGTGAAAAGAAAGGTGCTGATTCAAGAGCTCTTTTCTGTATATTCTTGAAGCTATTATGTATGGCAGACAAATTACACACCAGAGGCTGAATATATACCGGGAAAGTCAAACATTTCAGGGCAAACTTTCAGGGCTCTTATTTTCTCCAGTAATCCAATGTTCTTATACATGAATGCAATTCAAGATTATTTTGTCCTCTGATGATCTCCATAAATGTTTTGGAAGGTCAGTGTACACTTCCAATTGTTTTTAGGTAGAATCTGATTGTATCCAAAGATAGAGTAATACAGACATGTCTCTAGATCAAAAAAACCCAATTTGATAGAGTTTTCTGTCTACAGTATTTAAGAGAGAGTGGAGAAAAGAACAATGCAAATTTCAGGGTGGGGATGGACATGTATGTTTGATGCTCAATATGTTGTAATTATCCCACCAGTGTAATCCATCAGTGTTTTTCCTAAGCTTTCTCACTTGTTGCTGTTAAAGAACAATGTCTTATTATGTATATAAATATTCCTCTCTGATTGTTGTGGAGATATTATTTCTCTGTCTCTTCAATCTGGCTTTCAAAAACATTTGTTTCACACCTGGACCCTTCACAGACAGAAGTGACAGTGTTTGAAAGCATAAGGGCAGCACCTATTCTACTAACAATTTCAAAGCTGAACAGTAGTCTGTCTCTAAGTATTGATTTATAAATTCTCTACTCCTTATCATCTGAGCCTGAATTGACCTCATAAACTGGAATGATGCACTTCATTCTGTAAAGACTCAGTATTCTTATTTGAATGGAAATGAAGACAGATTTGGAGTGGGAAGATGTAGTGTTACAGCACTGTCAATCCCACGCTTAAAATTCTACACAGTGCATTTTTACAGATCTGGGACTAGACTAGAAGCATCTTATCTGCATGGATCCTGCCCATGTCATTGTCCTACCTGAACCTTGTGAGAATATTCTTCACAAGGGTATAGTTACATGGTGGTTATACAGGATAATGTAGGAAATATTTGGAAGAGAAAGGCCATCAATATTTGTAGAGACCTTCTTATCCCAGGCTTGACCTAGAGGCAGCACTATAAAGCTATAGTCCATGCCAGAAGGACTGCTTGGTTTTAGCAACAGTAATCTAGCATCTGGGGGACAGATGAATGAGGGACAATAAAATTTTAACCCAGTTTTCTTAATTTTATACAGCACACTTTATAAAATCCATCCATCCTGAGAAAGAGTTATCCATGTGCCTGTTAGAATCATTTATAGTTAAGTGCTACGGTAGGACAGACACAGTTAAATGGTTCAAGTATGAAAGAAATAATATTTAAAATTTTTAAATGAGCCATAGTACACCTACTGCAAAGGACAGGTGTATTAGTGTGACATTTTAAAGCACCATGGTTTATGTTTCTGTAGTGTTTCACAACCAGTTGACAAGTGCAGCTGTCACGTATGCCCCAGAAATTTGGGGAGGGCAAAGCATCAGAGAAAAGAAAACCCTCTGCTGTTCAACACCCTGAGTACAAAGAAGCTCGATGCAAAATATTTCAAATTCAGTGATTTCTTTACCATGTGTAGCAAGAAACTATGAAACTGTTATTTCAGGAAAAAGCAAAGATGTTTTACAGCTACTGCACATTTGTTGCCTGTGACAACAGCAGCACAAGATTTGAGTTAGAAAAAATAGTTAATTTCTTGACAAACATGCTTGCTAGTATCATAAATTAGTGATGAGACTTACCTTCATGTTAATAAAAAATATTGGAGCTGAGAGCTGGTTTCCTGATATGTGGGAGCAAAATGCCCATTTTCAGTTGATTTGATCAGTTGACAAAGCAAACCACAGGTTTTATTTCAGTCTTTGGTTTAACTGAAAGCTTTCAGTATGTATTCTAGAAGTGTGGAAAAAGGACCTGTTTTTCAGTCCTACCTCTTCAGCTATGGAATTTGTCACACCTTTCCACACAGCAAGTCTATTTAGACTTAAACTTTGGGACAATTAGATAAGGGAAGCTTAGCAAGACTGACTGTCCAGCTCAGCACTGCTCAGGGTGAACTGAAGTACAGAAGCAACTCACACCACTGTGACTACAGTTGATCACAGTGGAAGAACAGTGCTAATCTGTCCTCAAATTTTAAATTTCTATTTTTTTTCATATCCTTGACTGTTGCTGGTGTCTGAAAACTAATCTTAGATTACAAATGTAAAAAAAAAAAAATAAATATATTGTGGGATCTTGCTGTGCTCCACGCACATGTATAAACACAATCTTCAACCCTTCTCTCTACCCTCCCCTGTTAAAGTAGCTATCTTACACATCAAAATTTTTGTTACGTTCACAAATCACTCAGGAGACGAATGAACTTATTTGTTCCAAATGATGAAAGTTCAAAGTATTTCATTTATGCTAACAGTTCATTAGTGTAGCCACTCATGTGTGCTAATCCCACTTATTAAGCCTCCCTGTCTCCTATTAATAATTTAGCTAAATATAAGATGTTTCAACAAGGTTATTCATACTTTCGTATATAATTATGCTAGCTATAGGCATAGGATCTTGATAATAATCTTCCTTTTCAGAGAGTCTTTAATCTAAATAGAGTTTGGAATGCCACAAACTGCACTGGGTAGTTTGTCTGAAAGAGTCGTTACTGAGCTTTCCGCAGAGTCCTCACCTCACCAAAATCCCCATGTGGGTGGAGAATTGCTGCTATCTTTCCTGAGCAGATAGAAACCTGTAGAGCAGAAAAACAAAGGAGCAGAACCCACAAAAGCATTTATACAACTTAACATGTCCCAGGACCTTCAGTCAAATGCTGTGAATAGAAGCAGTGAACTTGGCAGATGAGGTGGGCAGAGGACCCGAGTGTCCTATTGCCTTTGTGAGAACTTCAGGTAGTACACAAAAAGTGTTTATCACTCTATGATTCTATGTTTTGTGTCTATATTTAGGAACCTGAATATCTATATTTAGTAACCTGAATTGAACCCTTAATTGTCTCTATGTATGTGAGGTTTCCAAGTTCTCACAGTAGTCCGTGACTATCCAAACTGAGCCATGCAGAGACATTCAGAGAGCTATTCAACTTACCCTGCAAAGCAGACACTGGCAGTTGGTCAGAAAACACTGACCAGCTCTCCATGAGCTATAATGGCAGCATAGTCATCATGGAAGCCCTTACATGTATGTGTCTTTATTTGCAAACTATAGACTCCCCATCAAGACATAATTAGGAATTCAGCTGGGGTTTTTAACCTGGGCAGCCACAAAATAATGCAGCCTACTTCTTCTGGAAGAGTGAAATTATGTAGCCTGACACTAGGGATTGACTATCATCCTGGTATTTGCTCAAATTATATTACACAGTATTTTAAAACAGTATCAGAGAGATAGATAGATAGATAGATAGATAGATAGATAGATAGAGAGAGAGAGAGAGAGAGAGAGAGNAGTGGAGAGAGAGAGAGAGATCACACTAGAAGTGACAATTCAGTCAATAAAACAGGTCTTCACACATTGCTGTTGATTCATAATACCCACTTGGAATGTTTCAGTGAGGTTGATGTAAGCAAAAATACTGACCAGCTCCCTGATCACATGACCAAACACCTTTTTGCTCCTCATTGACATTTTCCTATGCACATTTCTACATCCTCCTTGATCCTTCCCTTTCTCCACTCCACCATCTCTCCAATCAACCAAATCATAGTTATTTTCCCCCACTGGTCCCAGATTTCCTATATCTGTACCCAAATTTGGTATTTTTGATTTTGAACATCTCTATCCCTGTTTATTTTCCTGTCAATGTACCAGCAACACTGTCAACATGAGGAAGAGCTATTTATTTTGTGAATACCTTGAATGCTGACAAATACTAGCTGATTTTTTTTGAGCTAGGCTATGGTGTATCAGCACAGCCTTGTTGTTGTGCTTTTGCAATTTAATTTTATCCCCAGGTGAATAGTCGACTTCAGAATTACTTACATATTTCAAAGCAATGACAATAATAGCAGTTAAATATCAAGCCAGCTCCATAGTCTAAGTTGCTTTTAGTTCCAGCTACAATTGAAGCATACTGTCTAATAGTGGTACAACTGGATATAAGCAAAAACATGCAGAAAAAAAATATAAACATGCACTTAAGAAAAAAAAAATAAATCTGTTATTCATTTGCCAGCAGTAAAGAGTTCCTACCATGTAATATGCATTATTTGAAAACTTCTCTGTACAGCATCATCAACAATGTTTACCCAAGCATGCTTATGATAAATTGTTCCAGGCACTTCACATCTATTGTGCTTGTAGGTCGGCACTTGCTGTAATAAGGCCAACAGATTCACAAATGAAAGAGGGGGAAAAAAAATGTAAATGTGATGTCAACATAGGAAATACTGCTTGGTAAGCTCTGCAAATGAGCCAAAACTTGTTTTTGGATGGAACTGATGGAAGTAGATCTCCTTTTTAAAGACTGGTTGCAGGGGGGATTTATTTATTGGTTTAATAATTTATTTATTATTAAAAGGGCTATTGTTGAAGACTGCCACATACTTAGGAAGTGTTTGCTCTGTGTGATCACATCTTTGAGTCTACGCATGCTTTAACACATAACTTAAGCATCATTGGAATTTTCCATTTTGCTTTGCTGCTTTTCTAAGTATACATTTTGGTTTTGCTTGACTGAATTTCCTGTCAGGATGTACTCTATCTTTAAAAAGAAGGCAGAAGAAAAAGAGCCTTTTAATCATCAGCACCACCAAAAACAGTGCCTTATTCTGCAGTTACTGCATTGAAAGAACCTTCTTCACTGCAATAGAGGTTGCTTTGCACTCTGTAATGAGAGCTTTACTGGCAGTAAGACCCAGAGGGGAAGGGGACCTGTGAAATTTTTACTTTTAGTCACTTAGTTCACTGCATGGGTAACACAGAGACAGTGGGCTTCTTACCTGTGTCAAAATGCACTGCCTGGAGAGGCTGTACAGGAGCTGGGAAAGCTTTTGCACCAGGCTGTCACCATCCCCAGCATTCATGCAGACCTACTTCTACCTGTCCCACCACAGAAAGACAAGCAAAATAAAACCTCCCAGAAGGTCAGGCTACCCTGTGTTTGGGGAGGAATCTGATCTTGAATAATTCACTACTCCCTACTCATCATTTATCATTTCAGGGGATGGCCTTATCTGTGTCTGTAGGGAACTATTGTGTTGCTAACAGGTTACTATGGAGTGACATGATGTGCTGGTGTGATCGTAGCCGAGCTTTGTGTTCCCAATTTTCCATTTAATTATCCAACTGGAAATTAATAGGAATGCTAAGTAGGAGTATGAAATATTATTTTCATTTTCTCTATTGCTGCATAGCAGGAGGGAAAATAACCAAATGCTCCTAGTGATATATCTGCTTGTCTAGAACATAGGCAGGGATTTGCAACTGGAGTCAGAGCACTTCACAGCACGGCCATGCCTCTCACTGCACTGAAAGTTCAGTCAGAAAACCAGCCAGTGGGAGATGTTTCTTCACAGACAGATTTCTTGTGGAAAAATACACCAGATCCTTTTGCAACTAGTGTCAAGGAGTAGTTAGTGCGTTGAGTAGCAGTGTGGAATGCTAGAGGTAACTTGTGATAGAATAGACACAAACGGTTATAAAGGAAACGTAGATAAATTTGACTCAGTGTTCATGTACTTGTAAATAAAACCAATTTGTTCAAAATTTGCATTTCAGCCCATCGTTGCTTATTTCTCATCCTCTATATAATCACTCTGCTGGGTAAGTGTTGGGGTTAGAAGGTTGTTCTTCAGCAGATTTAACAAGCAGCAGCTGTTTTGGCACTGAAGGAATCAGCCAGTCACAGATTGTTTTTGCCAGAAGAGACAGAGTTTTTACAGAGATGTGTTTGGTTTTGTTGTTTTTCTGTTTTGTTGTTTTGGGTTTTTTTAATTTCAAGATCATCTGATAAAGCTGGGAAAAACAGGTATCTAAGATTTGTAGCCCACAAACCTTTCATCTGATAATCTACTTTGCCAGAAGACACAGTATTGAAGCCTTTTCCGTGTCTAGCCCAGACAGCCAGCTGCTTTAAAAGACAGGTTTAAACCATGTCGTCTTCAGTGCATCTACTGGTTCTTACTGAGAACTAAAATAATAAAACTGGATTACATCAATAAGCTTTGTCTGTCACCTAGCTCTTCTCAGGGTCTGACAGGACTGGCTGCTATCAAATTGACAAACTCTGATCTTTTTCCGAGAGGAAAATATACACCATCCACTGTCCTTCAGCTTAGCTTTGAAAAGCAGTTGAGTTACATCTTGTGTTTAGCAAAGGGACAAAGAAGAGGTTTGGTGTCACCATTTTTTCTTGTCTTTCTATGTTCTTAGAGGCAAGTGAATTGGGAAAGTAATGTCTCAGATCAATCTTCAAAATGAAAATAACATTATCCAGAGTGCAAAAAATGAAACTCAAAATATGGCAAAAATAGATTTTAAAATTTGCTAATAGGGCTTTAATCATCTTGAAACTCTAACAAATTAAACAAAATGGATATGACAAAAACACTGCTTTTACTTTTCTTTTGCATCTTAATACTACCAAAGGAAAAAAAAAAAGTTTAAGATCCTATGCTAGTACTCCTCTAGAAATACAGTACTCTAACCAGGCAACTCTGACAATTTTGACTTCAGCACAACACCTACTGAAGTTGGGATTTGATATCTATGTCTAAATTATATTCCTAATAATGGTGGTTATAAATACTGCCAGGACAACACACCTTTTGCACACACATTTTTATAGTTTTGAAGTTACATTTTGATTTTTCCAGTAAATTAGAAACTAAAGATGGAAGCCCACCAGCTTCTTTGTTACCATGCTGCACTACCCATATCAAGACACATTGGTAGCACAGCCTTCATATAGGAAAGGAAAATAAAAGCTGCATTTAAAGCCCCCCAAAAAGATTTGACAAATATCAAAGACATTGAAAATGAAAGCATGTACCACAAGAGAATAAGAAGATAAATGCAACAAGAAATTGATATTATTCTGAAAAAAACGCCACACAAACACTCAAAACAAACAAGGAAAAAAAAAAAGAAGTCATGGAATGACTCACACTTGGAAAATGTCAAGTTTGTCACAATACAAAAGATAATACAGTATCAACACTAAAGAGAGCTTCATGTAGACTGAGAAAAATGTAACAACGGATAAAATGAGCAGTTTTGAAGAAAATAGATCAGATCAGAAAAGAGAACAAAAATTAAAGAAATCAACAAATATATATAAAAGGGAAAGGTTTATCAAAAGGGGGAGATGTTAACACAGCAACTAAAGAGGGACCAGTTTCTTGAGTCTTGATAATGTTCCATAAAATGACAAGTAGAAATATTACATAATAAAAAGTGCTTTAAATAAATCTGAATAAAAATATTTACTAAAGGGTATATATGTTTTTATTGCTAAGCCATCAGTAAGAATAGTTGGCTTTAAAGAAACAAGAATCTGGAATGTTAGCTACAAGTCCTTTCATGCCTTCTTGCTGTTGTTTCATATTGTGGGTTATTTATACTTCATCTAGGAGGAAACAGCAGCAGTATTAGAAATCATGTTGTAGAACGAGTGAATTGATTTGCTTGACAGATTTCCTTATTTCCCAAGTAATTGAGTGAATTTGGCTTGACGCAGCACAAGCTAAAACATCACGACACTGCAGCTGAAGGTGAAGATGAACAGTGCCACCCTATCACAGGCAGGAGGTTCCTGGACCACAAGGAGCACTTCTTCAACAAGGGTTCTTCGGTGCAAGAGCCAGAGGGGTATTGTAGGAATTGGCCTCCAGCCTGGTGTCTTTTTTAAACCACGGACATCTGTTCAGAGCAGCTGTAAAATACCATCTCATCAGGACATCATCATTTTATTCTTATTCTGACAAGGTGTGCATAGACACTGAAAGGCCAGACATGAGCCTTCTAATCCATCCCTTTTACCTCTGTATTACAGGCTCTAAAACTGCAGATGAGCTATTTAGTGCAGACCTTTGTGGTCCTTTTTTTTTTTAAGGAGACTAAATTATTGATGTAAGGGTTTCAAATGATGGATAACACATTCTCTGGTGATCTCTCCCAAATGCTTATCGCTCACCTTGTAAAATATTGCAGTGTACTACCTGCTGGAAGTGAAAATTAATTATTGGACTGTAGTAATTTACTGTGAAAACCAGGAAATGTTTGTGCCACCATGAACGCTGTGCTTTGGTGTGGGTGTGTTCACATGGGTAATTTATTCATGGTGTAAATACATGAGGATCTTTAAAGAAGCCCTGTAAGAAAGGAAGCATGCTGATCTATCTAAAGCTTTTCCAGCACATACCTGAGCAGGTAACCATGTTAGCAGCTCTTAGAGGCAATTACTCATCAAACAGCCAGACAGCTGAGAACCTGGAGGTAAAAAGGCACCAAACTGCTCCAGAGTTGGTCCCTACCAGGGTAGCTGAGGAACCTGGAAGTTGGTGTAAGCTCACATGTATCATGAACAACACAACCAAGTTATGTCTGCCTACCAGCTTGAGAGGAAAGCCAAGCTGAGGTATAGCCCAAGAACCCTGCATTACTGCAGCCCTGCAGGCATTGGCTTTTTGCTGCGTAGTGGTACTGATACACATTGCTATGCAACGTTGTGTAATCACCATCTCCACTAAGTCACCTGCAAAATAGTGTTGGAGCTGGAGTTTGTCTATATTATTCACAGGTGGTTTTGTCCTGTGTATCTGTGTCAGTTTGTTTGTACACGTTTGCATATGTAAGGGTTCAGAAATTGCTACAGTTGTTTCCTGGCATCTAGGTTCTTAAAATAACATGAAGATCAGCTGACTAAAATCTTCCCTTAGGACAATCCTAAAGCAGTTTTTTTTTATTGGTGGAGCTCAGCACATTGAACTTGTTTCTTCCTATGATACCAGAAGTTTGCTTAACAAGAACTGTCATTCAAAGTTAATCCTTCTCCTAATGAACCAACCTCTATTGTATGAAAACTCTGTAGGACCCTGAAAGATGCTGACCTTGCATGAGAGGACACGTCTGCAGTCTGCTTTCTCCAAAGACAATCAACTGCTTGAGCATCTCAGCCCTTTCTCCTCTAACATTTGTTCACTCTGAAATTTCCAATTTGCTTCATGTCAATATAGCTCATAACAACCAGGCAGAGCAGGCAGAGAGCTCAAACAGCCAGGCAGAGCAGGCAGACATTGAAATGAAAAACTGAAATGGGAATTTTTTCTTTGTTTTCCTTGAAGGACAAGCTGGCAGAAGTGGCTCCAGTGCCTGAGGACTAAGAGGTATGGTAGAGCAGGATACCTGTAAAGCATCAAGAGTTTTTACAAGTTGCCTGCCATTAAAAGTCACATCACATCCCTGCTGAGTAGACGGTTTCACTGGGATGGGAACAGTATCACAAATACAGAAACCATTCTGTATTTTGGCTCCTGGGCTGCACTGGGCAGATCTGGGATGAAGTGGAGGATTGTGAGTGTCTTTTTACACTCCCAAAGCCCAGAGTGCTTGTCAGGGGTGTTTCTAGACCCACATCTACCTTTTCATACTAGGACACCCAAGAAGGCTCAGTTCAGTGTGGGAAAGCAGGCCCAGTTTGGAAGCCTGGGTGCCCACACGCTCCAGGTCACTGTGTCTCAGCTGGGGTTCCCCACCAGTCCCACGCATGCAGCCCTGGTCTCCCTGGCCCAGCCCGGCACCCTTCCTGCCGGCACTGCAGCCCCCACCCCGCACTTTCACACCACTGGGCTTTTTTTTCTCTTATTTTTTCACATCTTGTTTGGGTGTTTCGGGGTTTGCTTTTTGTGGCTGGTTTTTTTTTTTGGTTTTTTTTTTTGGTCTTGTTTTGTCTTCCCGAAGAAACGGTGCCATTGCCGGCGCCCTGACCCACTTCTAAGGCGGATAATGATATCCCGCTGCTCCAGTCCCCTTCCCCCGCTCCCCCCGCCCGTTCCCAGCGCACACGGATCCTCCCCGCTCCCGGGGCCGGGGGGCAGCCTGCGAGCGGCGCCTGCTTACAGGCCGGTGGCGCTCACCAGCCCCGCCGGACTCCCCGCGATTCTTCTCACGGTTGCCCTGGGCAGTGAGCGCTTCCCACATCGGCCCGTAAATCACGGCTGGGAGCCGGCCCCCAGATGATCGCTTTTTAATGGGGCTCCTTTGCCTGCGCGGTACCCCCGAAGGGCTGCCAGGCTCCGCGTCCTTGCGGTCGCATCAACCGTCCCCTCACCTCGCTACCCTCCGAGACCCCAGAAACCCGACGTTCCCCCTTCCCGCCGAAATAAACTTTTCCCTCACACACTGGCGGGCGCGGGGGGGTAAAGTGACGGCGTCTCTGGGGGACGCTCTCAAGAGAAGCCCCTTTCCCAGCGGTGCTGCGTCCTCGCCCCGGGACCACGCTCTGCCCGCGGTGAGGTGAAGCCCTCCCGGCCCCCGGCTTCGTCCCTCCTGCCTGACGGGGGAAGGGGAGGCTGTTGCGGGGTGTGTGTGTGTCGCGCGCCCCCCTCCCCGCACACCCACCCACACTCACGCACGCAGACACACACGCGCGCACACGTGCGCGCCCGCCCAGCAGCGCGCGGTCTCCGCCCCCCCCCCCCCCCCCCCCCCCCCCCCCCCCCCCCCACCACCCCACCCCCCCCCCCCCCCCCCCCCCCACCCCCGGCCCCCCCCCCCCCCCTCACCCCATCACACCCGCGCACACAGACATACCCGCCGAGCGCACACCCGCACACGCCCGGGCGCACACGCAGGAACCCGCGCGCTCCCCCGCAGGCACACGCGGCCCCCCGGCAGTCGCGGCCGCTCGTCGCGGCGCGGAGGGCGGCCCCGGCGAGCCCCCGTCATGCGCTGAGCAGCGGCCCCGCCAGCACCCAGAGCCGCTGAGCCCGCCCGCCCCTGGTGTGGGGGCGGCCGCCGGGCGCGGCGCGGAGCCGGCTCCGCACTGGGGAGAGGTGCCCGCGGAGGCAGGCGGGCAGGCAGGAGGCTGAGAGGCAGTCGGACAGGCAAGCAGGCAGGCGGACGGGAGGAGGCAGAGGACGATTTGGACATGCTCATTCTAGGGCGCTTGGTTGCCTGCATCCAGCTCGTCTGTATCCTCAGAGTGGGTGAGTGATGTTTGCATGAATTCATCTTTGGGTTTCAGAACAACTTTTCTTCCCGGGCTCCGTGGGGTTTTCTCCCCTCTGACCCCTTTCTCTTAGATCTGCGGGCGCAGTCCCCGCCTGTTCCACGCTGTGGGAACACGCTGTCAACAGCGCGGGTGGGAACGTTTCTCCTGCCCCGTTTTTACCTCAGCCTCCTGCTGCCGGGTTCCACGGATGCGCGGTACCCCCACACCACCCCCGGCACAGGCAGGTTGCTCCAGCAGTCAGAGGGTCTGGGGGACACGCACACAACTCCCCCGCCCACCCTGCCTCTGCTCCCACAGCAGCTCCCCGCGGAGCCGCTTCCCGCCGAGCCTTCCTCGGGGGTCTGGCACCGCCGGGCAGCGCGCACCCGCTGGGGAGCGAGTGTGCGCCGGTGACAGGAGAGAGAGAGAAACCCTTGCCGAGCAGCATTGACATCGGTGGACGTGGGTTGTGAAATTTTACTTTAGCCTCTCCGCAAATAATTTCGAAGAGAACCCGGGATGAGTGCAAAATTTCAGTCCTCAAAAAGACCCTTTCTCCGAGAACGGGCAACGTCAGTCATCGCCCTAAACCAAGGCGTAACTGCTGTCACGAAAAGCAAAATACAAGTCATGTGGGACCCTGCATACAGCATATGGATTTGTATATAGATTTTAGTAGGACTGCTTACGTAACGAAGTTAATTTTCAACTCAGATGTGTGCAGCTGGAGTGCCTCCTAAAAATCATGCACTGCTCAGTTATTCAGTGTTCTTACTATAACCAGCACGATCCGTTGATGTTTGTTGCAAGTGCTGTCTTACATACTTTGCCAAATAAATATTGGGAGCTTAAGTGTGTTTGTATGGTATTGAATAATCGCTTTGATTTTATAAACATCTGTCAAACAGATCGCTAGAAATTGCTAGTTTTTTGCTTGTATTTAAGTATGAGTAACTTCGGAGCTTCAGCTCATGGTGTACAAAACCAGTTGACAACGGGTCTCTCGTGGTAAAGTAGCACTAACCTACATTTTTCACCCAATAGGTGGTGCTGCTTCTGAAACCATGAAGCCCCATAAACAAAGATCGGTGTTAGGTTACTCGGAGTGAAAGCAATTTCGTACCGAGCTCTGCTAGTTAGAGGAAACGACCTGTTAAATTTTTCTCCTGTGAGAAATATTTTTACTTTCTTTCTGAAAGTATAGCGGAATAATTCAACTATAAATGTGATGAATGGAGCTGACCTTTAATTAAAATGTATGGTCTTTGTAAGGACATTAATAGCATTTTAGTGTCACTTTTAAAATAACCTATTTCTAAAACCAAGGTACTTATTCTAATTCTATTACTCTAGTTCGGCAAATAATAGCCTGTCATTAAAACTTTTGATAAGATTTCATAACATCTTTCTTATATTGTTAGCCTGTTTCCTAAAATCACATGTACTCTCAGGAGTATTTAAAGGACAAAAAAAGGCAGGTGTTCGTATATGTGTGTGGACATATATGAAAATGTGTGAGTACAGATCAAGTATATCATGACATGACCATGAGGTAATACAACACAATTCAATTTTGGAGACTAACTTCCATGTTCAGAGGACTCTACGTTTATGCATTTCTTGCAATGGGGTAACTTTTGTAATGAAATCTCTAGATTTTTACCAATTTAATTCTGTGTCTTTTTAGAAGTAAGAGTTTAATTTTTTTTTTAACATATAATGTAATCTTGAAATACATTCTGTGCATGTTATATTCGTTAATTTAGTAGGTCTGACAGGTTGGGAAAACAAGGGTTTTTACTCACACATGATGTATGAGTGCAGCTGCTTTTTCTCTCTCTCTCTAGACTGATAATGCTTTTGTTTTCAAACCTGACCTGAAGGGGACACCCTTTCTAGATGTGATGCATGATTTGGTCTCAATGGTGCATCATTCTGAAGACTCATGAGCTACACTGCTTCGTGTGTGCCACGACATGATTGTTCCCAAAATTGAATACCCTGAATAGCTTAACACAGCTTTATCACATTTCATTTGAATATGTTCCATTTCGAGTATCTTTCCATAACTAAATATGCTCTCATCTAAATATTAGTTCATAGGAGTAAATATTTTAGATTTTTGACTGTTTTTTTAATTTTTTTTTTTTTTTTTTAATGAAAAAATGGTTGCATACTACCCGTGTATGGTTCCCAGGGCTCAGTGATGGAGCAGGACTGAGTTGGCTATCACCATTAGGTATTTCTCATACAGAAGAAACCAGACCTGGGTCTCTGTGAAAATGGGATGTTGCTGAAGAGTGTGCCAATCTGCCTTGTCATTCTGAAGACTACACTTACTAGTTTGAGGCTAGGGAACATGTAGATCCTGGCCTCATTTACTTGTAGTTTCAACAAATGTTCGAGTTCCCAGCTGGTCATGTACAGAGCTCTATAGGAGGTCCTTGCTAATGAATCTGTCTGGGAGGTTTGCTCTTGCCTCTGGGAGATTCAGCAGGAAAAACTCAATCTCATGTGTATTCAGAAAAGACAAGGCAGTCAAACCAACCTCACTGAAGAGAAACCTATTAGAGCAGATGGAGGAAAAAAAGTTCTTTTGGGAATGACAAGACAGTAACAGTTCGTTCTCTGTGTTATTGAAGAAGTGCTTAGGGACTTGATTCTAATATGCCTGCTGAGATATGAATAGCACCTTCCTCCAGTGTTACTGAAGCCAAGTACTGATGTAATTATTTATGGAGCAGGGTATTATCTGAGCATTTTCAGTGAGTGCCATTCAGTGAACTTCAATGGAACTACTTGTGGAGTGAGATGCTTATTCAGTCACAAGTAATGGCACATGAGAAGTCCTGTGGTATTATTTGTGGACACTACTGTGTAGTTAGAACTGAGATTTCCTATGAAGTTCTTTCTGCTGTTAAAATGAAAGAGAATAAAAAAAGCCTCTCTGGATAATTTACTTGCTCCTTTACAGTTCTATTTTAAATGAGAAATATATGAAACTGTAATCTCCAGCCTGCATATACCTCAGGCTGGTAATACTCTCAGAAATTCTGTCCCAGTTTACTGATGTGTTCCATATAAACTCCTGAAAGTCAGTGAGGTGTGCCTTTTTTGTAGCTTTTGTTCTTACAGAAGAAATACCTGGAGTCTTTTCAATAAGTAGACTATGAATCTCCATATGCAAGAAAAAGGAACATGTTCTAACAAATTACATTGCAATTGTGGCTAAATTTGAATCAAAGAGGTAAAAGTATTTAGGCAAGATTTAAAAAATATTCCCTGCTCTCACTAACAAAATGTATAGGGGGTTTTTTTGTTTGATTGCTTGGGGTTTTTTTACTAAATACTGTAAAAGTCCCTCCAGAATTAGATCAATACCTTACTAATATCACTGTCTGACCTCAACCAGAGGTTTGCCTTTCAAGATGCAGCTAATTAAACTATTAATTGTTTAATGGGTAGTGTCTCACTTTATTTTTTTCACTGTCTAGAACATCTCTCTCTTTCAAAAATATCTCTCATTTTTAGTTTGTTTCTGGCATGACAGTACCATTACTTTATTCACACAGAAGTAGTAATGTTTCCCTAAATATTAGAATTTTGATTACATAATTGACAGCAGGACTATATTTCCAAGCTAGCAGACAGAACACATCTCACTACCAACAAGAAAAGCAACTTCTCTGTGCTCTTTGCTGGATGGCCACAACTAATAATCTGGACAACTAATAATCTGAAGAACAACATTGACTCAACTTTCTAAATCCAATCATCCTTTCTGTTCATTCTCATGTCTGTGTGTTTAGATTAAAAAAGCTCTTAAACTGTTAAAGGACAATGGGATCAGATCCTTCTCTTTTTGCACTAACCTCTTATTTTGACAATATTTTTGTAGGCCAGATACTTGGCATACTTCAAACTCAATTACATCACTGTAATATTACTGTGTATTATTTTTAATGATTTAGCATGTTTTACACTTAAAATGGCATGTTCCTATAGATGCTGATACATCATTTGTACGGAGAAATTTAGTCCTGCCATATCTAAAACATAAGGGCTAAAGCAAAAATAAGAATTTTAGGACCATTAAACCATCTATTTTAACCATCTATCTTATATCCATTATGTACTACCCTGTTCAAAACTATGACTGATTTTTGCTATACTGAATCCTTTCCACAGAGTGACTTTCTTTAATACTCTCTTACTTTAAAATAAATGCCATTTATTATNCATGTAGATCCTGGCCTCATTTACTTGTAGTTTCAACAAATGTTCGAGTTCCCAGCTGGTCATGTACAGAGCTCTATAGGAGGTCCTTGCTAATGAATCTGTCTGGGAGGTTTGCTCTTGCCTCTGGGAGATTCAGCAGGAAAAACTCAATCTCATGTGTATTCAGAAAAGACAAGGCAGTCAAACCAACCTCACTGAAGAGAAACCTATTAGAGCAGATGGAGGAAAAAAAGTTCTTTTGGGAATGACAAGACAGTAACAGTTCGTTCTCTGTGTTATTGAAGAAGTGCTTAGGGACTTGATTCTAATATGCCTGCTGAGATATGAATAGCACCTTCCTCCAGTGTTACTGAAGCCAAGTACTGATGTAATTATTTATGGAGCAGGGTATTATCTGAGCATTTTCAGTGAGTGCCATTCAGTGAACTTCAATGGAACTACTTGTGGAGTGAGATGCTTATTCAGTCACAAGTAATGGCACATGAGAAGTCCTGTGGTATTATTTGTGGACACTACTGTGTAGTTAGAACTGAGATTTCCTATGAAGTTCTTTCTGCTGTTAAAATGAAAGAGAATAAAAAAAGCCTCTCTGGATAATTTACTTGCTCCTTTACAGTTCTATTTTAAATGAGAAATATATGAAACTGTAATCTCCAGCCTGCATATACCTCAGGCTGGTAATACTCTCAGAAATTCTGTCCCAGTTTACTGATGTGTTCCATATAAACTCCTGAAAGTCAGTGAGGTGTGCCTTTTTTGTAGCTTTTGTTCTTACAGAAGAAATACCTGGAGTCTTTTCAATAAGTAGACTATGAATCTCCATATGCAAGAAAAAGGAACATGTTCTAACAAATTACATTGCAATTGTGGCTAAATTTGAATCAAAGAGGTAAAAGTATTTAGGCAAGATTTAAAAAATATTCCCTGCTCTCACTAACAAAATGTATAGGGGGTTTTTTTGTTTGATTGCTTGGGGTTTTTTTACTAAATACTGTAAAAGTCCCTCCAGAATTAGATCAATACCTTACTAATATCACTGTCTGACCTCAACCAGAGGTTTGCCTTTCAAGATGCAGCTAATTAAACTATTAATTGTTTAATGGGTAGTGTCTCACTTTATTTTTTTCACTGTCTAGAACATCTCTCTCTTTCAAAAATATCTCTCATTTTTAGTTTGTTTCTGGCATGACAGTACCATTACTTTATTCACACAGAAGTAGTAATGTTTCCCTAAATATTAGAATTTTGATTACATAATTGACAGCAGGACTATATTTCCAAGCTAGCAGACAGAACACATCTCACTACCAACAAGAAAAGCAACTTCTCTGTGCTCTTTGCTGGATGGCCACAACTAATAATCTGGACAACTAATAATCTGAAGAACAACATTGACTCAACTTTCTAAATCCAATCATCCTTTCTGTTCATTCTCATGTCTGTGTGTTTAGATTAAAAAAGCTCTTAAACTGTTAAAGGACAATGGGATCAGATCCTTCTCTTTTTGCACTAACCTCTTATTTTGACAGTATTTTTGTAGGCCAGATACTTGGCATACTTCAAACTCAATTACATCACTGTAATATTACTGTGTATTATTTTTAATGATTTAGCATGTTTTACACTTAAAATGGCATGTTCCTATAGATGCTGATACATCATTTGTACGGAGAAATTTAGTCCTGCCATATCTAAAACATAAGGGCTAAAGCAAAAATAAGAATTTTAGGACCATTAAACCATCTATTTTAACCATCTATCTTATATCCATCTGTGTATTACACATCTTTGTACTATAGACATTGATATATACCAAAATGGATTTATTTATGGAGAGAAAGTAAATAATATATATAAAAATAAGGTCATAATTTGAAACTATTAGAATTATAAACTGGATGTTATTTTATTAATGTAGTCACTTGCCTATTTCATAAGGAAGGTGATTTCCTTCATTTTCTGTGCTCATCATTTAAGTGGTCACTTCTCACTATGAGTTCTCTAATTAGGAATTTAAGGGTGAACAGATTCTGTTCTTTCACTGACAATTTCAATTCCTCTTCAAACATTCCGTGCTTCTCAGTATTCCCTGTAGGGTCTGGAAGTCTGTGGCAGTTCCGGAGCCCCCTGCTCCCATTTACCAGCTCAATTCTCACAGCTTCGTGCACCATTTATGTGGCTTTCCTGTATGAGACATCCTTTGGCTATTCAATAAGCTTCTTTTCTCATAAAGACAAAAGTTACCTTTTTGAATACATGTCAGAGCTTCTGCATTAGAAAGATAAATCATCAGGAAGAAAAGGACTTACAGTATTAAATTTTAAAAATACGCTGAAGGAAAGATAGCAAATTTTTAGAGGCTGGGACTGGAAATGAAACTTGGCTCCAGCAGGTTGTTGAGGAACTGTTGGCAGCAGAGCACTTTGTGGGCAGGTGTGGTGAAGGTATAATGCTTGTTGAATACAAATGACTGATGTTGGTTGATTCAGTCTTGAGGCTCAGGTGGAAATAACTAGAGACTTCAGAAGTGAGATGAGGGTTTATTTTACTTGCAGCACTGGCTGATGTTGTGGCACTATCTGGTTGAGGTGAAATAATAACACTTTTTAAGAAAAACGAGCACTGAATAAAAGTGCCATGGGTTGTTCTACATGTGGCATGCCTCTCAAAAGCTCCTATTCCCTTCCCTTTTTTACTCATAATTGAACTTAGGTACTCTTTGATCCCCAGAAGTACCTGTATTTCATCCTAGAAGTCAGTACTTTTTGTTAGTAATCAAAGATCCTAGGAGCTGTTGTTTGAGTTTGCTGATTTCAGAAAACCTTTTTCTGGTATAAGCCCATGGATAGCAAAAATACTGTGCTACATCTGGTAAAGAAATAAGGAAAGCTCACAACTGAAAGCAGGATGCCAGATGTGTGAACCCAATATCTTAATTAAGAGTCCCTGACTCTTCTAGTACCATTCAGGGCTTCCAGGGAAGCCTTCAGGCAGGTACAGTTTCTCTTCTGCATGTACCTTATCTGCCCCTATTAGTTGCATCTATCTCAGTGCCACTTGCTCTCCTCAGTTTAATTAGGATCCAAACCCAAGCATTCTTTCAGCTGACTTCCCTGATCCCTAAGTCAGTAAGGCTTCTCTAAATAGATCTGACTCCCATTGCTCCTTCTGGTTAAGACAAGGGACAAGGTGATAGCTGTGCCACCTTCTCGTGTTTGAAGCATTTTATCAAGGAAAAACAGTCTAGACAGAAGTTCTGTTCTGAGCTAAAGGAATTTTAACCTAAAACTCCTGTCTCCATACATTAGATTTTGTCAAATTAAAGGATTCTTCATACTTCTTGTTTAAGCTGAAGCATTGTTCCTTAAAAAAAAATAACAAGGGGGAAAAAAAAAGTCAGTTACGAGGAAAGACTTGAGAAAAGAACAAATAACATTGTTATGCCACTGCATAAAATCATAGCTAAGCTGCTTCTTCAATATTTGTGTATGCTTATGTTCCCCTCATCTCAGGAAGGGCACAGCAGACTCAGAAAATTAATAGAATGGCAACAGGGTGTTTTCAGGAATGACTAAATAAGTGATGACTCCTGTTAAGAACAAAGACAACTTGGAAGTTTGTTTTGTAGATTATTATAAACTCAAAAAAAAAATTATGGGAATAGATTCTTCAGTGACTTTTCCAACAGAAGAGCAAGGGGACAGCAAATAAAGGCAGGAGGAGAAAAACTGTAAAAAAAATAAAGAGATTATAAATAAATAAATAAAAGTTAGTTCTTCCCCTAACAGGTTAGACTCGTGAAACTCTGCAGTAGGTTGCTCTGAGACCAAAATGTTTAGAGAGGATAGTAGATAAGCTCTTGAAAGAGAATCTACTGAGGATTGCTAAGCAGATGGAAACCACATCCATTTCAGTAATTTTTGGAGCTGGAAATAGAGCTCGGGAGAGTTTGCAAGGAAGTTTTCAAGCATATTATGTAAGGTTGTCTCTTTCTTACTGTTCCTTAAGCATCTGCTTCAGGATGTTGGAAGCACGACTCTGCATTGGTAGGATTGCACCGCGTGAGAGGAAATAGAAGTTTTTTTGCCTGCTCCCACTCAGCAAAGCATTATCTGCTTGCTGGAGCAAGAGCAGGTTTTGATCATTTCTTTCAAAGTTGCAGGTATTTACTCTCAGAGGGTGATTCCATCCAAGCTGTACTTCTGAAGAACCCCGCCTTCCAAAGGTGGACAGAACTCAGATGTGTTTCCAACCAATTTAGCATTTTCCATCTGCTGCTTTGAGCAGCTGAATGTCATTTGGGAAGCCACTTGCTTCTTATTGTACTCAGCTGCCTAAATCACCTAAAGACATTTAGGTGAATTTCAAGGCTCTGGATCTTACTGCTCATGCCTAACAGGTGGGTAGTTCAGCTGAATGGCATCTTACACCTGGGCTTTTGTCTAAGTCAGGGCTCCTGATTCCATCATTTGCACCACACCTTCAGACT
>VYZU01056889.1:11456-32661 GCA_013401355.1 Ceyx cyanopectus | reverse complement strand
TCTTAATTCAATATTTTCCTACTGTGGGTTACAGCTCACCTGCCCAGTTCACAATGTCTGCACAGAACAGACAGGAAGATCATAAAGATGAAAGCAATGAGTTGGGACTGTTCCCAGTAGACAGTTTGACACCTCCGACTTGGTTTAAGAGTATAAAATGATATAAACATTTCCAGGACCAGGGAATAGACCCAGGCACAGCTGAGACTCAGAAAATTAATAGAATGGCAACAGGGTGTTTTCAGGAATGACTAAATAAGTGATGACTCCTGTTAAGAACAAAGACAACTTGGAAGTTTGTTTTGTAGATTATTATAAACTCAAAAAAAAAAAGATGGGAATAGATTCTTCAGTGACTTTTCCAACAGAAGAGCAAGGGGACAGCAAATAAAGGCAGGAGGAGAAAAACTGTAAAAAAAATAAAGAGATTATAAATAAATAAATAAAAGTTAGTTCTTCCCCTAACAGGTTAGACTCGTGAAACTCTGCAGTAGGTTGCTCTGAGACCAAAATGTTTAGAGAGGATAGTAGATAAGCTCTTGAAAGAGAATCTACTGAGGATTGCTAAGCAGATGGAAACCACATCCATTTCAGTAATTTTTGGAGCTGGAAATAGAGCTCGGGAGAGTTTGCAAGGAAGTTTTCAAGCATATTACGTAAGGTTGTCTCTTTCTTACTGTTCCTTAAGCATCTGCTTCAGGATGTTGGAAGCACGACTCTGCATTGGTAGGATTGCACCGCGTGAGAGGAAATAGAAGTTTTTTTGCCTGCTCCCACTCAGCAAAGCATTATCTGCTTGCTGGAGCAAGAGCAGGTTTTGATCATTTCTTTCAAAGTTGCAGGTATTTACTCTCAGAGGGTGATTCCATCCAAGCTGTACTTCTGAAGAACCCCGCCTTCCAAAGGTGGACAGAACTCAGATGTGTTTCCAACCAATTTAGCATTTTCCATCTGCTGCTTTGAGCAGCTGAATGTCATTTGGGAAGCCACTTGCTTCTTATTGTACTCAGCTGCCTAAATCACCTAAAGACATTTAGGTGAATTTCAAGGCTCTGGATCTTACTGCTCATGCCTAACAGGTGGGTAGTTCAGCTGAATGGCATCTTACACCTGGGCTTTTGTCTAAGTCAGGGCTCCTGATTCCATCATTTGCACCACACCTTCAGACTCAGCACCTAAAAGTTGGGCTAGATGTGCCTCAGCTACTTGATGCATAAAAAGAGGTATTTACTTCTCTAGACTTTTATAGCATGCAGGTAGATGCACAAGTTAATGTTGGTTTGTTTTTTTCTTACAGCCCTTTATGTGTCACTAAACTTACAGATTGTAGAAAATTCTCTGTGTGATGTTGAAATATTAGATATGTTGCTTTGCAGATGGCATTCAGTAATGTGCATCTCTCTATGAAAATATTAGGACTGCTCACCTGACTGAGAGATTTCATTTTTTCAGTAGTATATCTATTAGTGCTTTGGCTCTGAATTGTCATCATCATTGTCAAAATGTTTCTGATAGGTACTGGATTACCTGAAGACTGAAATATAAAGCAGGTAGCATTTGAAGATCTTCACAGCCTTCATTAACTGTTTGCTGAAATAGGATAACAGTGAAAGCAGTGAAGAGTTGATAAAACAATAACATCAGAAAGAGTAAAATAAGATATGTCTGGAGAATTTGACTGTATTTAAATTGTGTTACAAAACTGGTCTTCAAAATGCTGTAAAGAAATAATGCTGCATAAAAAGAAATGAAATCAAATATATCTTAGTGAATGAAGACATATGTTTCTGTAAATGCCTTAACAGAATTTGACAAAGAATTCCTAACTCATGTAAATTATTCTTGGAAATAGTGACAACTTCTTTAATTGGGAAAAGTTTTTCTGTTTGGTTGTTGGTTTTTTTAGAAGCTATCCAGGCTGATTTAAAATTTTTCCTTAAGTAAATGCAAGGATTGAGTGATTTCATTCAGCTTGAGACTGGTTTGTATCATAATTCTTCCAAATATAATATTCCAAATGTACTGCTATTTTTCAAAGTTGTCAAAGCTTTGAAAGAGCAAAATTTGTAGTGTTTTATAGGGGCATATATTGAAGAAATTGAAAGCTTTTTGATAGCTAAAGCACGTATTTTGAGGTAAAATTGTCTTTAAAATCAGACTTGATTCTTTGGTTTCTTTATATGCTGAACTCCATAATTTCAGCAGAAGTTCCCCAAAAGAAAACATCTGCTTGCTTTGACTAGATAGCTCATCATTAGAGTAACAGCTGGCTTTATAAAAGTGACCTAATATTCCTGCAGGCAATTTGTCTTCAAGCTCTATCCCCAAACTGCCCAACTGTGTGTTGTCCATTTCTAGCCATTTGGAAGAATAATTTTGTTCCAGGTGTATACATCAGTTGTTTCTGTGATTTCCTTTTGTAACTCTTAGTCTGATAGGTGTGTATAATAAGTATGATAATTAACAAATATGCCAGGCTAGGACTTCTTGGGAGTCTAAAGAGCTTTCTGCCAGCCCCACATGGGGCATTGTTTTTAGGCCTGTAGAACATTTCATGTTAAACAGGGCACTTGCCACACAATCCATCCATCATCTGCACCAAGTTTGGGGTGAGTCCTGTGTGGTTTGTGCCTACTTCTTTCTTTGTCAGCCTTTGAGTTTTGGAGGTAGCTTTGCATTTCATGTATCTTTCAACGTTGAAGTTGAAAGTTATAGAAAGTTATTCTTTCAATTCATTAGTAAAAAATATATCCGTCCAACACATTTATGGGAAGTTATCCTTTAGTTTGAGTGTTTTTTGATCTTTTTTGGTTTGTGCTATCCATTATGGGAGTTGTAATGTGTGACTCATCAGAGAAAAATATGTTTCCATGTGGCAGTAGTTTTCACTGTATGGGAAATCCCAACCTTTTTGTGTGAGGTGATAAGACTGTGATAAAAATATCCACTGAAGATTTTTCTGTGTAGTGCCTGTACATGTGGAGGGAAAGATGATTACAGCAACAGATACATATTCTTCATTAGGAATATGTGCACATCTTTAATGATCTGATTATCTTTTGCAACTACTTAAATGTTTACAGTAGGAAAAAAATTAATAATATTAAAACAAATTGCAAGTGCAAATTAGAGCAGAGCAAAATTCCTCTTATTGCCCTGCTGAATGGGAGAAGACAGGTTCAGCTAAATCAGGTGAAGCTAATATGGCAGTGATGCATAATGGATAGTTTCAGGTTATATGCTGTTGACTGAAATAGAAGAAAATGTATATGGAGCAACCAGAAAATATAGTCTTGCTTTTGATGAATACAGTAATAGGAATTGATTTTTTTTTCTTTTTTTTCTAATACGATCTACACATTCTACTACAATTGTAAACAGTGCATTCAGGTTTTTGTAGAAAAATTATAATTATTGAGGGGGTTTTGTTCATTAAAGTATTCTAAACCTATGAAAACCTGGTCCTCTTTCATCTACTGGCAATGGGAATTTTATCCCACTCAGAGTAACTTTACAGTTAAAGCAAAGCAGAGTTTAGTTACCTTGCAATGGAACTCAAAATGCTGGGATAAGCATCCTACCTGTGTGAAGAACACAAGAGTTATAGGCACATAGACTGGGATTCATAGCAGCCAGCATGTCCAGTGTTGGAACATGCAAGCCTGGATTATAAGATCAGTGTAGATAAAGTATTAAAATGTATTATAAGATCAGTGTAGATATAGTATTGAAGTGTATCAAACTGGGCAGTGCTTTTAGGGTCACGTATTGGGAGTAACTATGCTGAAGCATTTTGTTTGGATGGCTAGACCCGATAAAAATTATCTTGGAATTCATAATTGTTGATCATACTGCTCCTAAAACAGCCATAAGATGTTGATACTGGAGACTTCTCATAGTAGAATATTTGGCAGAGAAATAAGAGATGGCAATCCCAAACCTTTCCCATGTAAGGGGGTTTGAGTGACAGCTGTGGAGAGCAGCTTTATCCACAGGATGGATGGATCCACTGAGCACAGCAGCTGAGGATAGGCAACAGTGCTGATCTATAATCAGGACAAAGATGGGAATGGTAGAAAAGTTTGAAAGAGAAAACCCAACTATCCTTGCTAATGGGTGTGACAAGATGGTCCAGCACAGCACTTCCCCACTCCCTAAGTCCTGCGGCTGCAATAGTGCATCTCTCTGCTGGGATGGATGCAAATGTGAATGAAGGTATTTGGCTGCAGGGCAGCCTGTACTGCTGGAAGTGCCCCTCTTATCTGCGATGGGGGATTAAGGACAAGCCAGAAAAAGTGTTCTGGGGGCTGGATGAAAGCCTTGATTCAGCAGTTGGTCCACATTGGGTTATGTCTCTCAGTGAAAGGAGTGAGACATGGGTTTCCAGTCACTGTCAGTTTGATTATTTCTGTCTTTTATCTAGCTGTTAGCCAGTGAAAAAAACACCAGGATTTCTGTTGTATCCTGTAGTTTTGAAACCTGCTGAAGAATGCTACTGTGTCTCCTGCGTGAGTCGGTCTGATGCCTATCTAGGTCTTCTGGGCATCCCTGAATAGCCACCTACTTACCCTGGATCCATGAAGTCTGTGCTTCTTTCACTCTCAGACACTGTTGGACCCATTCCTTTTCTGGTTTTGTTTGGATCTGGGTTTTTTTTTATGTTGCAGAAACGAACCAGTTAGACATAGAAAGTGCATTTTATCTCTCCCAGAGAACTGTTCAGCTGTACCATTTGCTGTATAGGAAACGTATGAATTTGCACCATCCCTGTTGGAATAGCAGGAGATTCTCTGCCGCAGGCAGGTATGGCAACCGAGTGAGCAACAGCTGCAGTGTCCTGGAAGAAAATACAGCATGTGCTCCTTTTTGTAGCAATTCAGCTGCTTTAGATGGCATAGAGACAACAGATTCATTTCCCCGATGAGTCACTAAGCCTCCCTTAAAGCCCCGTATCTCCAAGGCTTTCAGCTGAGGTGAAGCATATTACACGGCTCCCAATACAGCCAAAACCTTAAAGGCTTAGTCAAACCTATAATTAATTAACGCTTGTGTAACACTTAGAGGATACAACTCAATAGATGAGCACTAAGGCTGCTGCTAATTATTTTAAATCTATGAAGCAACTTCCTAAAAACCTTTTAAATTGGCAATTATAATGTTCTGTCTGAGATGGAGAAGCTTTGATCACTCCGGAGCAGGAAATAAATGCATGACTTAAACTGAAGGGATACAGTGACAGAACAGGGGCAAACTGGTAAATACACAGGCATGGCAGAGGGCCGGAGGAACATTTGTTGTTGCTCCTTCCAAAAGTCCATTTGAGGCCATTTTAGTATTTTTGTATTTCCTAAATGACTGTGAAAGTCCTAGGAAGCCTGCAGTTGCATGTACTTCTTGTCTGAAAATAAGACTGAAAATTGGAGAATTTGACTTTCATGCCTTCTTCACCTTTTTTAAATTTCTATGAAATTACAAGACTGCATTCTGATACTGTGCCAGAGATGAATCTAAGGAAAATATTCTGACCTGTCCTATGTTCCAACACAGATGCTTAGTAAGATTTCAAAAACAAAGGTTGTTTGGGTTTTTTTAAATTATAAAATTGTGTCTGAAAGCCTGTTGTTTTCAAGTGTAAGAATATTTCATAAAGTAACTACAGACTAGAAGCTTGATTTTGTCATGATGTTTTTGGAGAACAAAATACGAAGCAAAGCAGCTGTCGACTTTGCTTGAGTAGTGCTCTTTGTGGGTTCAGCAGTGACATTCACCAAACTGTTTCCCCAACTTACTCAATTTTTCATGAAGTGATTAAAATTTAAGAGGTTCTTTGGTTCAAAGCAGTGTAGTCTTTGCTTATAAACTTTCTACATTTCCCTCAAATAACTTCTAGTTATTCATATGTAGAAGAAAGTTTTTCTATAATGCCTTTTTATTCTCTTAAAATATTTTTCTGTTTCTAAGAATGGATGGTTATTTTTAAGCTATTGTGCTGTTACATGCAAATAATGTAGACCTGTTGGAGGCATCTTTAGAAACATTTTATTTACTTTATTTTATTTACTTATTTACTTTATTTACTTACTTTACTGTAACTGTGTTTTTACACTTGTTGGATATGTGAACAGAAATGGGATCTGAGGTTAAAGTGACATGTGGAGGTGCCATATAATCAGGAAATTGCTGTCATTTATTATTTATGTATCCATGATATATAAATGCATTTGTCAATGATGAGGGTTTCACTGAACAAGGTACTGTATGAACAAAGAGTGGGAATTTGACACCTGTCCTAAGGAACTTAGAAATAAAATAAATTACAAAAAGAAAAGCTGATTGGACAGAGAAGACGGGAAGAGCTGCTGAGAAAAAGAATCATGTATTAGGCAGTATACAAAGCAGCTGGGTTGGTGAAGCAGCAATCTGTCATGTCTTTTCTAGCTGTCCTGCAAGTGAGTTTTCAAAGAGGTATTGAACAGATCTGGCTCAGTTCTCATCTGTAAGGTAGAGGCAGTAATACTTTACTCAAAGGTGTTCTGTGTGAAGAAAAGCATGTTTGCATTTTTAAAGCTCTTTCAAGGGAAAAAGGTTGTGTTACAGGGCAGAGCTCAGTGGAAGTTCTGCAGGTAGGCCTTGCAGTCTCTGTGGGACCTAAAGCTTATGTGCAGGCAGGTCGGTCTGCAGTCACTCAGAGCCCCAGGTGCATCCCTGTGAGTGCCATGTAAGCCCCAGGCAACATTTAACAGATGAGGAGAAGCATTTACCTGGAGACCTAATGTATTCTGGTGATTCAATAAGAAACTGAAAATCAAGAGACCTGGGGACTGAACCTTGCAAACAGTGTCAACCCAGGCATGTCATGTTTCCTTCTTTGCCTCAGCTTGCTGTCTGAGACAATAACCCCATATTTTCAGTTCAGGAACAAAAGCACTGCATGAATAGTAAGGCGGACATCTAGTACAGTGTGAGAGATGCATGTGAGGAGCCAAGGTGTTCTACTTCTGATGACAAGGCAACCCCTTCACCATGGACACAGCCTTCCTAGTGGTGCACAGCTTCACGTATGCAAGGCTGCATGTACATTTACACCTGACAACTTGGATCAAAAAAGCTGATCTGAACTTTTAGCCTTTGATGGATCCTCTCTGATCATAATCCTAAATGGAAATTCTTACCCAGTGGTACCAGAAATCATGGACTGCAACAAGGCCTGTTACCTCATGGGGCCAGCCTGAAAATACAATGTGGTGAAATCTGATAGGGATTTGCTCTATGAAACAAAGCTCCAACATCTCGTAAAAGAAACAGTTACAATGAACAGGGATAAAACTGATTTTCTTTTTTTTCTAATTGCTGTAATTTCATGTTCACATCCTGTGTATAGCTAGAAATGTGGTAGGACAGTCCTAAAAAGTTAGGTTTTCTCACGTGTAACAGTCAGTACAACTTGGGTCCATATGTCGTGTTTGATGATAATAATCTCCTGTGTTGTTCTTCTTCATGTATTATTCTTTTTCATGAAGGTGCCCATGTGAGCGTGGGTATAGGGCTGGTGGCTGTCAGCAGCTATTTTCCATTATCTGCCACCTCAGGTTCACAAGGTCTGGCAACACATGTTGTCTTGGTTGTCCCCAGTGCCGAATTAGCCAGGACAGCTTTTCTCTCTTATGCCCTCTGTACTGCCAGGTAAAAAGGGACATGAGTCACTGTTCTTGCTTTTGTGTTTGCTGCCAGTTACTACGCTGCAGTGTCCCGAGACATCATTGTTGTCTCCAGTTCAGACTTAGAGAGAGGTAGTGCTCTGTACCCAGTTAATTGTAATTCAGAAGTAAATGTTAACTTTTAATTTGTGACCATAAGGGCAAATAATGATACGGACAAAAACTTTACATTGCATGAGCGAGCAGTGTATAAAAACCTATTTTCTTTTAAAGAAAGGCATATGTTAAAAATTTATTAATAGAAGTACCATTCCAGATTTCATTTGTCTTCCAGTAAATGATTATTTATAGGAGAAAAAAAGAAAAAGAAAAAAGTGAGTCCTATTGACAAAAGGAGAAGTGTAAATGGTAGTTTCCAGAGTCCTTATTCTAGAGTTCATAGAAATCCTACAAAGAGGAAGGAGGGAAAGGAGGGAGGGAGGAGAAAATTTACAAATTATATGCACTTGGTACTTGTGAAGCTTCTTTTTGTCTCATGGTTTTTAGGCTTGGTGCTGCTTGCAATCTGAAACTACCTGCCATTTGTAACTAGTAGAATCACAGAATGTTAGGGGTTGGAAGAGATCTAGAGGATCATCTAGTCCAACCCCCTGCCAGAGCAGGATCACCTAGACTAAGTCACCCAGGAACAAAAAAAGGAGAAAAGGAGACTGGGGAAGAGAGTTAAATTATTCCTGACATGACTTTTATAGGCATCGTGTTACTAAACCCAGAGAGAAATGAAGTGACTGAAACCCTGGTTTTTAATTTCAGTTGTTTTTAACAACTCTTTTCCATACAGTGAGGAAAATGAAATGGTTAATGCTACCAATTTATTATTTTTTTTAATGAATGCAGCCAGGTGCAGCTTATTGCAGAGCAGTTTGAGATGTTCATTAATCACAACAGAGAAAAAAAATTATTCAGAGCAAAAGATGAGGAGTCTGTATATTTGCTTTTAACAGGAATTGTTTATATAACTTTCTTAGTATCATCACTACAGTAAACTCTAAAGATAACATAGGTTTGAAATACTTCTAGCAAATATATAATGAACAGATTATGAAAAGGCAGTTGTTGACACTTGCAAGGAGAAGTTAAGATACAACAAGAGTAGTGATGGGTTTGTGGAGGGAAAAGACACTGTGCCCCTGCCCTTCCACACTGCCTGGGCCTCTGTGTTGGTAACCCAAAACCCTTCCTCTCTTCTCCTGCTTATAGGGGACCTTATGTACTCCCCTTCCACTCTGTATCTTCCTTCATCTCACATAAGGATGTGACCCTTAAAAAATCCTGTTCTTCTAGAGGCAAGGAGAGCTCTTCTCTGACCAGGGAGGAGTGAGCCTTGCAGAGCACATACCGGGTGTCACTCACTGCCTGTGGCAAGCATCCATATCTGAGCTTATAATTTAAATTCTGTTTATACAACATGCAGTCCCAAAGCAGCTACAGTTCTGTGGATGTTCTGGTAATATTGCAAATAACTCATAATAATAGCTGTTAATAAGTGAGTGCTGATAGTGATATTCAGGCTGTAATGACCATTGTAACCTAAAAAAAAACCAAGGAAAAATATTGTTTTCAAAGGAGAGATAAGTATTCTTAGGCTGAAAGGTAATTTAGTTGTAGTAGTACATTGCATTTATGATGAATGCACCCAGAGCTAATGCTGCCTCATTGCTCAATAAGGAAACCCAGGAGTTGATGGCAAAACTCACTGCTCCTGAGTGAGGACACTGCTGCCTCTGTGGACTGAATTTAGTTGTGCATTACAGATCAAACAAGAATGTTGCTGGTATTCACCAAGAAGTATAGGCCTTTGGTAATAGATGGTTTTGTAAGGCAACATCCAAAGAGGAGTTAACCTCAGATTTCTTAGGACTGTGTCTGGGAAGAGGTTTAGAATGTAGGGGGAACATACAGACTGGCATGGCATGTAAGTTCTGTAAGTTTAAGTTCTTTTTCAGGGAGATAATACTTGGAAATAAGTTTCAGCTGAATTTCACAATTATTTTAATTGGAGAAAACAACTCTAAATTAGTTTTGATTTAGTATCTATAATGATTGCTATTTTAAGAATCCACCCAAGGCTCTAGTCAACAAACGTGCTTGACTGGGTTGCATTCACTCTAGAAAATAAAATTCATGTTCTACTTGCAGCTCTAAAGAGAAGATCTTTGGTTTTTTTCCTCCAAGCCAGAATTCCATTATGTCTGTGATTAATATTCTAGATCTATGGGGGGAAAAAAAATCAGAAGAAAAATTATCTATAATTTCCTATATTAAAAAATGAAAAACAAACTAAATAAAAACTAACATGATATTGGTAGAAAAAAAAAGGCATAGTGGTGCAAATCCTGATCAAAAGAAATTCTGCTCAGTTCTGAACTGTGTCCATAATTTTTTTTAATGCATTTCTATTAGGAATTATGTTTTTCTGGCATATATTATACAATAAATACATTTGTAAGAAGAAGGTGATATTATGGTAAGAACTATTGTTCAGGATCTGTTCTTGGATTTAAGTGACTCAGATGCTTATGAAGAAATTAGAAAAAGTTAACTGCTAAGTGCAAAGGACCAGGCAAAATACCTTTGAAGAGTATTGGTTCCAGTTATAAGCATCTGCTTTCTTTAATGTAGGAAAGTATCCAAAACATAGCCAAAAATGTGAAGTATCCAGTGCTTGAATGAGAACCACCTATTCAACAAACACTAATGTAGCCTCCCAAGCCCTAGAAAGCTAAAAGTAGAAAGATACCAATAAAACAGAACCTTTTTTCTCCTATACTTATATTCTCCCATCTCTTTTCTTTCCATTGCTGATATGGAGTTCCTGAGAGACCAGACATGTTTTACTGAATGATTAAAACTTAATCGTAACATAAAGAAATGAGTATACTGCCAGTATAAGAGCAGTGAGCTCCTTCATTTGGCAATAAGCCAGTCATTGCTGGATAAATTAAAATGCAACCCTTTAATCTCTGCTTGATTTAGCAATTAGTTGACATCAAACTAGCAAACATGCCCTAGAATGAGAATATAGAATGTAATTTCCTCTTATTAATACTCTAATCTCTATTTCATTGCATACCTGCATAGTAGGCAGAATTAATACTGATAGAATTTCCATTATTTAATAAAAAAATCCCCAAACCAGTAATGATCAAGTGTTAGTTTGCATTTACCATGCATTCAACATAGATAATATCTTCCTTCACCCTTAATCTGATTATGACTGAATTAATAATGACAAGCCTTGAGAAAGTGTGTGACAATTAATAAAGTGGTTTAGATATGAAGGAGTTTGCTTTGCTGATGATGACAGGGCTCAGCCTATGAATTAGCAGTATAAGAGGAGTATGCTGAGAAAAGAGCCATGGAGGAAAATTGTGAAATCCAAATGAGACCACAGGGACTAGGAAGATGACGATGGGTAAATCAAATCCAAGATGTGGGCTGAGCCACAAATGTGTAGGTGAGAAGGAGACCTTCAATTTGATACAGAAAAAGAGAATGTTTGAGCAATGATCTGTGTGTTATATGCAGCCTCAGAGAACAATTCCTCCCTCAGTCAGCCCATGGCTTGCAGCTTGCTTTCCTCAGGGAGTTAATTTGACAACAGCGTGCCCTTGGCTGTCATTTTTACCAGAGCTGAGAAGCTTACTCCTATTGCACTAGCCTGGCCCCACGTGTGTGCACACAGATAGATGCCTGTCTCCTCTGGGTACAGATAGCCACTAAGAGTTGGGCAGAGCATTTAATTTGACCATTAAAATTTTTTTTAAATCTTGCTCTTCTCCCAAGATGACCACAGGAGTAAGGATCTGACTGCTTTGGTGACTGGAGCTGTCTTTCAACCATTGCCTGTATTGATTCTTCAGTGACACATGAGCCTTCTCTGTCAGCAGCTGAAGTTATGGGCCTTGCCCACTGGGTTGGCCTTTACCTGGTAAGGTGTATGAAAACATTAAATAGAGCAACTCAAACATTAGAACTCAGGAAAGAAGTGAATATGGAACAATGGCTGTCAGGAAGGTTAAATGGACAACTTAAAGTTAGCAAATAATATATGAATTATTTCAAGATGTAAAATAAATCATAAGGAAAATAAAAAGATATGTATGAAAGGAAGGGAGAAAGAAGAAAAGAAAGCAGAAGACAGCAAAGAGAAGGTTTGGGTCCTGTTCTGGGTTAACAGAGTTCTTCATCTATGAATGTCATCCCTCTGGACTTGGATTCAGCCCCCACAACATCCATCTTTCTACATTGGAGATTGATGGGTGGACTGTTCAGTGGATAAGGAATTGGTTGGATGGTCACATTGTTAGTGGTCAACAGCTCAATGTCTATATGGAGATCAGTGCCAAGAGGTGTTCCTCAGAGGTCTGTACTGGCACCAAAGCTGTTGGATATCTTCATCAGTGACACAGACAGTAGGATCAAATGCACCCTCAGCAAGTTTGCAGGTGACATCAAGCTGAGTGAAGTGGTTGACACATCAGAGATGGGATGCCATCCAGAGGGACCTGAACAAACTAGATAAGTAAGCCCAGGTGAACCTCATGAGGTTCAACAAGGCCAAGTGCAAGATCTTGTGCCTGGGTTGGGGCAATCCTTGGTGTCAGTAAAGGCTGGGGGATGAAGAGCAGCCCAGAAGAGAAGGACCTGGGGGTACTGGTGGATAAAAAGCTGGACATGAGCCAGCAATGTGCACTCACAGCCCAGAAGGCCAAACATATCCTGCCACTGGTCTGGCAGCGCCCTGGCCTTGTCAGCATCTCCTGTGAGAGCATCTCTCCACTACCATGGCATTTCCCTGCCTCAAGAAAACCAGCTGTGTGCCAAGACCTGCCACTCTGCTGCACTAGTATTTAATTGCCTTTTCTTCTAGAAAGAGAGATGAAACATTCATGTCCTGTTTAGGAAAGATGTGATGGCTTCATTTTGATCTTCATCCCAGGTGCGAGTTTCACTACTAAAGAAACAAAAACAGCTGAATACACCCTCTGTGTTCTTCTGGACATTGACCTCAAAAGTAAATGAGTTCAGGTATTCACAAAAAGCCATAAGGACTTCATAATGTTACACTCTCCTAATGAAAGCTAAAATACATGTATGTAAAACTTGGAACTTACAGTAGAAATCTGAGCCTTAATTTATGTTTTCCTTATAGACTCACCTGGAAGATGTGCAGGGCATTCTTTCTGCCATGGCTCCTTCCCTCTGTTGTGCCTAAGTACAAGAGAGAGAAGACTTGATGCTGATCCATATCTTTTAACCATTTGAGAACCATCTATCTTTCCACTTTGGGATGAAGATTTGAACTTTTCTGCTGTAGACTTTGATCGAGTTACCTGTTTCTTGTTGAATTACCTGTAACAGGTGTCTCGTGAGAACTTGCAAAAGGCACCATTCACACAGATCATCACCAGCACAGCAGCAGGAGGTGATACTCCTGTGCCTTACTCCTTCTCCAGAGAGAGCACCTATTTGCTACCTACTTCCATATGTCATTCTCAAAAAAACCCAAAAACCCCAAACCTTGATTTCCCATTTTCTTCTCTTATTTTGCTTTGGTATACTTGTGCAAAAGCCCATGGTTTGGAAGAAGCAGTACTTTGCAGATTGGAGAGATTTATTTTTATGAAAGTCCCTTGAAGCTGATGGTAAAACTGAAGTAATTAGTTGGTAATATGTAGCACCAGAGAATATTGTTTGAGGTATTGAATGCTGAATTGCAGAAAGCTATGTGGATATATGAAATATATTTCTTGTTAGTGGTAGTTACTTAATGGATTGAAGAAAGATTTTTCCAGTTTCTTCTCCCAACTATCATCTATTCTGGACAAGATCACTTAGAAACTCAAGATTCACATCTTTCAGCTGAGTGTCAGGATGCTTGATTTCTTCCCATATTCATTTCAAGAGCAGAATTTAAGGTACAGCCTCAATATTTGCTTTGAAGTCCCAGGCAGAGGTCACCAAATGCATGCATGCATGATTATTGATGTCATCTAAGGATTTTTACTTACTAGAATTCTCTTACACAGAATAAAGGGTTGAATAATTTGCTCAGAATACTCAGTGCCTCTTAAGTAAATTCTCTATTTGCTTTTACTAAGAAATGTATTTTATTGTTTAGAGATATATGTTTGGAAATAAATGTTAAACCATATACTGGGAGGAGAAGATAATTTAAAGCATACTTTGGTTTAAAGGAGAATAGGGTAAGGGAAAAATTTTTTACAGTTCATTTGTGTAAATTTTGTTCCTGGCTATTGGGGGCATTTTATATAATGTTACGAGGTTTTTGTGCTCACGGATCACACATGAGCTTAATGGTCTCAGCAAAATCAGTGTCAAAAGTTCCTTTAATGGAGCTACAGTTTCTCATGGAGAGACTTGGGTGCGTGAGACAAGAAAGAGCTTTGTAATTAGCATTGTTACATGGTAGTCTGACTTAAAAATAATTCACAGCTTGTCAGAGAAACTAGCAATTATTTCTGAACTCTGTAAAATTTTCACCCTTAACTATAAAAGAGAAATCTGTTCAATTTCTAATTATCTTTACGGGTTGTAAAAAGAAGTTCCATATAAGGAAAAAAATTTAATTCCTTTCATTAAAATCCTTGGGTTTTATTAAATGGAACGTGCTTCACTATGAAAATGTTGGTCAACTTAAAACTTATTTGTGATTCTGTTAGGAAAAAATCCCAAATACATATTTCATTGGAGGAAATTCCTTCAGCAGAAGGAATGTATGCAGCAGAGTCACAGGAAGGATTTTGCAGAAACAGGAACTGTTGGTTGGAAAGGTTTGGAAGCCAGTAGAGGGAGGATTTTGTTAAGGCAGGCACAAGATTGGTGAGCCCTGAATGAGCTGAGAGTTGGAAGACTAAAAGTTAGGTGGCAATAAGCTCAGAAATACAAGCTGAAGCATTTGGGACAGGCTGTGCATCACTTCATGCCTTTGGAGTAAGAGATTGTTCCAAGTAAGACACCGAACTTCCTGCTGTAACGTACCCTTTGCCTTAAGGTTAGTTCATCAGGACTGATCCAGGTTGCTATGAAAGATCTGGTTTTCTCCTCAGCAGGCATTTTGTAATGACAGGTCTATTGCTGCTTTTCAGGGAAAAAAAATAATTAAAGGGTTCATGTAAGTTAGGTGCTCAATATCCAGTAGGAGTGTTTGAATTTGGAAGACTGGAATCTCCCAAGCTCTTCTAAAAAATTAATTCCTGCTAATGATTCATAAACATACTTGCAATAAATCCAACATCTGGGAGACCTAATTCAAAATCCTTGAATGCAAAATTACAATGATAACGTATGCACCAAAAATTATTTAAGTTGTTTGTTGTTTGTTTGTTTGTTTGTTTTTTAATGAATTATAATAATGGATCTGAGGGGAATATATGTTTGCAATAGTCCAGTTATGGAAAAAATGCCTGTCACTTTTAAAAAGGTCAGCAAAGCCAAGCTGCATTGAGAACACGTTGTTAGTCAAGTGAAGACACTATATCTTTGTTTTGTTTTATGTATGACAGATGCACTGCTACATTTCCAGAGTAATTTTTTGGTGTAAAAAAATTAACTATTTTGGAATAGTGGAGTATTTTACATAGGATATTTCCAAGATGTTTTGGTTTTACACAAATTAGCCCAAGGTAGTTGGATAGTGATTATTGTTTTAGAAGACCATTCTAGATAGTTACCTAAAATATTTTTTTTAATACTGTTTAACTGATTTTCAGGTTTTTGCTATAAACTGTATTTTAGTAAACAAAAGTATTTATTGTTTGAAAGTTTCATCGCAATATTCATGCCAGCGAAAGCTTGGCTGCCTGTTTTCTCTGCAGACTTATGTAAATGTCTAGGGACCTTGTGTGAATGGAAGGAGTCTGAATTTGTGTCCATGGTAATCTGTTCAATGTGTAGAGGAAGTTACAATGGCATTAACCCATGAAAAGGATCAGTTGTTTTCATGGAAAGCAGTCAAGACATGCTTTGAATTCAGATAGTCAACTTAATCAGACCTGGACATGTTTTTTTAAGGGTTTCTCTTTGAAAAAGCTTAATGCTGGTCACCTGCTACAATCAAAACACATTATTTATCTTTAAAGGGGCATAAAAACTTAAGAGTTAGCTGACGAATGGATACATCCCTGAAATAAAGAATTAAAAAAAAAGTTATTTACAACCTCTACTTGAACTTCTAGAAGCATGAAAATGTCATAGTTGTCCTGACTCATTATCTGCCTTCTACTGGGAGCTGAGTGAATTCATGCAGTGCTTCTTTAGGACTGGAAACTCAGCAGCACGAGTCCTCCCCACCTTCCCGGGTGTGTGCACATGGTGGTTATAGTAGCACAAAAGTAAAAGTCACATAATCCCTAGTTCTGTAAGGAAGCTGCATCTGATAGATCAGAGATTTTTCTGCTTAATAGGTATAGCAATTCACAGTCAGGTTTTGCTGTCCCTGATGGAATTTCAGACTGTTAAGGGGAACATTGCTAAAAAACATGTAGGGACACATTCCTTTGAATTCAAACAAGGGAAGAGTCAGTTATATGACTTGCTCCAGCCAACTGTTCAAAGTTAACTTTGATGCTTACCTAGATACAAGTAGAGTGTTTGTTATCAAATAGTAAGTTACTTTTAAAGTTCTAATAGTAGCTGCCTTTCATCTAGGATAATTACTGCCACTGTTTCAAATGTTGTGGGTCATTCACACGTTGTTTGCCAACGGCAAGAATAGCCATGTTGGGTCATCCCTGTGTTCAGTGCTGTCTGACAGAGGCCAGTGCCAATGCTTCAGACGAACAGGCATGAAATCCCACATTAGGTAGAAGTGAGATACTTCCCTAGTATTTTATTCACACACTGTCATTCATCTATGCCAGGTCCCTTTCTCAGTCAAAGAACATAGAATGCTTTGGGTTGGAAGGAATCTTTAAAGGTCATCTAGTCCAACCAACCTGCAGTGAGTAGGGACTTCTTTAACTAGATTCAGTTGCTCAGAGCCCTGTCCAATCTGACCTTGAATGTTTCCAGGAATGGGTCATCCACCACCTCTCTTGGCAGCCTGTGCCACTGTTCCACCACTCTCATTGGAAAAAAATGAAAAATCTTCATTATATCTATCCTCTTTCAATTTAAAGCCATTATGCCTTGTCCTGTTGCAACAGGTCCTGCTAAAAAGACTGCCCCCATCTTTCTTACAGGCCCCCTTTAAATAATGAAAGGTCTCAATAACATATCCCCAGAGCCTTGTCCAGGTTCAACAAACTCCAACTCTCTCATCCTTTCTTCACAATGTCTACAGTTTGTCTAACTGTTTGTCTAACAGTTTCTACACTATTAGAGTGTGCTGATTGTTTCATCCTGCTACCCCATAGGAATTCAGTTTTCTTTGCTACATTCTGTGATACAGACTTACACATTATTAGGTCTCAGAGTTTGTTGTGATATAGAGTCAACTCTGTGTTCCTTTACTTTCAGCAGTTTAATTTTCTCCATGGTGTTCTCCAGGATCTAGAAGTTTAAACCCTCCTTGCTCACCCAAGGAAGGGAGTTTTAGTACTTGTTCATTTTGTCTGTTTGGGCCTGCACCCTTAATTGGAAGCATTTATAAGAAAACAAGCAGTGAGAGAGCTTCTTACAAGTCTTCATGTAAACTTCCAGGCCATCCCCTATTCCTAACTCTGCATTACTAGATGGGATGTATAAACCCAGCTTCCTCCCCAGCACAATAGCAAAAGTGTCTAAATGGCTGTGGACTAAAGCATCCTAATTATGTACCCAAAGAATATTCACAAAAGACACTGAATCCAGCCTATTGAAGTTTTTCCCTGTACCATAAAACCTTTATATAATTATTCATAAGAGAGGGGGAGACAGGCAGTCACCCTACACAGGCTGCTAATTAATGCCTTTGCCCAGGGTTTTAGTGCTCTGCACCTAAACCAAGGACAGGTGTCTGTTTAGCAAAGGCTTTGAGGATTTTGAGAGCTTCCAATGTGAGTTCATTGTTAAAATCCCTTTCTAGAACTATTTATTCTTCATGTAAGAGCCCAAACCCCTTAGTTCTGTTGGGAGTTGAGATCCAAACCAGTAGAGTTTCAGCAGGTGAATTCCCAGTGTTGGAATGACTTCTTCTGTCCTGGTGTTAGTTCACAATTCACTTCAGGTACATTGAAACCTGCTTGGAAGATTTAAGCACGCTCAAACCATTAATTCATTATACGTTTTTAGATAGTGTTTTCCCCTGATTCTGGTTGCCATTAATTGATAGAGCAATTCATTACTTTATTAATTGGCAATAAAAATAATTTAATTTTGGTAGATGAGTCATTACAATTAAGTGAAAACAATTTTAATAGTTAGGTAAATTGACTGTAATTTATTCACGTTACAGTGTTTAGTTTGTAGTAAAAAATTGCCTATGAATCATAATGACATTATCAGGCTTCCTGATTCTTGTTTGAGAGATTTAATTTCTTACCATTAGAAAGTCACAGTCAATTTGCAGTTGGTTATTGAGTGTTGACAGCTGACTGCTACAATATATGAACTTTCAGTTGTATTGAACTAATCTGAACCTAGGAGGATTGCTGCAATGAGAGTCTCAGTTCAAACTGTGCTATACACTCAGTGTAGGATTGCAAGTAACAAGAGGTCAGAACCTCCATTTTGTGGTTCAGTGCACAAATTAAGGCTTTTCATAAAGTGCTACCACCACCTGAGAACTGGGAAAAGGCTTTTTACTGCCTTAGTGAAAGGCTGGATTATAAAGGGAAATGATTATTGCAGTAAGGTGAAATTTCATGTTTACAGTGATTGATTAAACCATGTATCTGTCATCTTATGGGGCTATTATTTCCACATTTTGGGTCAGACCTTGTTCAACTAGGTCTGTGTGTGCTGCCAGAATTCAACAGGCATTACAACTGAAATACTATGAACTAATGAAACAATGTTATGGAGGGTTTTTTTTTCTGAAATCACAAAGCTGCATTCTGTCTCCTATTACCCTTATAGAAAATGTGCATAAATTGACATTAGGAGGATGGGCAGGCAAGGGATGTNTAAAGGTCATCTAGTCCAACCAACCTGCAGTGAGTAGGGACTTCTTTAACTAGATTCAGTTGCTCAGAGCCCTGTCCAATCTGACCTTGAATGTTTCCAGGAATGGGTCATCCACCACCTCTCTTGGCAGCCTGTGCCACTGTTCCACCACTCTCATTGGAAAAAAATGAAAAATCTTCATTATATCTATCCTCTTTCAATTTAAAGCCATTATGCCTTGTCCTGTTGCAACAGGTCCTGCTAAAAAGACTGCCCCCATCTTTCTTACAGGCCCCCTTTAAATAATGAAAGGTCTCAATAACATATCCCCAGAGCCTTGTCCAGGTTCAACAAACTCCAACTCTCTCATCCTTTCTTCACAATGTCTACAGTTTGTCTAACTGTTTGTCTAACAGTTTCTACACTATTAGAGTGTGCTGATTGTTTCATCCTGCTACCCCATAGGAATTCAGTTTTCTTTGCTACATTCTGTGATACAGACTTACACATTATTAGGTCTCAGAGTTTGTTGTGATATAGAGTCAACTCTGTGTTCCTTTACTTTCAGCAGTTTAATTTTCTCCATGGTGTTCTCCAGGATCTAGAAGTTTAAACCCTCCTTGCTCACCCAAGGAAGGGAGTTTTAGTACTTGTTCATTTTGTCTGTTTGGGCCTGCACCCTTAATTGGAAGCATTTATAAGAAAACAAGCAGTGAGAGAGCTTCTTACAAGTCTTCATGTAAACTTCCAGGCCATCCCCTATTCCTAACTCTGCATTACTAGATGGGATGTATAAACCCAGCTTCCTCCCCAGCACAATAGCAAAAGTGTCTAAATGGCTGTGGACTAAAGCATCCTAATTATGTACCCAAAGAATATTCACAAAAGACACTGAATCCAGCCTATTGAAGTTTTTCCCTGTACCATAAAACCTTTATATAATTATTCATAAGAGAGGGGGAGACAGGCAGTCACCCTACACAGGCTGCTAATTAATGCCTTTGCCCAGGGTTTTAGTGCTCTGCACCTAAACCAAGGACAGGTGTCTGTTTAGCAAAGGCTTTGAGGATTTTGAGAGCTTCCAATGTGAGTTCATTGTTAAAATCCCTTTCTAGAACTATTTATTCTTCATGTAAGAGCCCAAACCCCTTAGTTCTGTTGGGAGTTGAGATCCAAACCAGTAGAGTTTCAGCAGGTGAATTCCCAGTGTTGGAATGACTTCTTCTGTCCTGGTGTTAGTCCATAATTCACTTCAGGTACATTGAAACCTGCTTGGAAGATTTAAGCACGCTCAAACCATTAATTCATTATACGTTTTTAGATAGTGTTTTCCCCTGATTCTGGTTGCCATTAATTGATAGAGCAATTCATTACTTTATTAATTGGCAATAAAAATAATTTAATTTTGGTAGATGAGTCATTACAATTAAGTGAAAACAATTTTAATAGTTAGGTAAATTGACTGTAATTTATTCACGTTACAGTGTTTAGTTTGTAGTAAAAAATTGCCTATGAATCATAATGACATTATCAGGCTTCCTGATTCTTGTTTGAGAGATTTAATTTCTTACCATTAGAAAGTCACAGTCAATTTGCAGTTGGTTATTGAGTGTTGACAGCTGACTGCTACAATATATGAACTTTCAGTTGTATTGAACTAATCTGAACCTAGGAGGATTGCTGCAATGAGAGTCTCAGTTCAAACTGTGCTATACACTCAGTGTAGGATTGCAAGTAACAAGAGGTCAGAACCTCCATTTTGTGGTTCAGTGCACAAATTAAGGCTTTTCATAAAGTGCTACCACCACCTGAGAACTGGGAAAAGGCTTTTTACTGCCTTAGTGAAAGGCTGGATTATAAAGGGAAATGATTATTGCAGTAAGGTGAAATTTCATGTTTACAGTGATTGATTAAACCATGTATCTGTCATCTTATGGGGCTATTATTTCCACATTTTGGGTCAGACCTTGTTCAACTAGGTCTGTGTGTGCTGCCAGAATTCAACAGGCATTACAACTGAAATACTATGAACTAATGAAACAATGTTATGGAGGGTTTTTTTTTCTGAAATCACAAAGCTGCATTCTGTCTCCTATTACCCTTATAGAAAATGTGCATAAATTGACATTAGGAGGATGGGCAGGCAAGGGATGTATGGCTATACAGTGTGTTTGTGCTCTGTCTGCATTCACAGGGGCCTTACATAGCTTCCCAGGCAGATTTACCTCCCCCTTCTTCAAGATAAAGATTGATTAAATACAATTGAGCAAGATACATTACTATATAGATCATGCAAAATAGCTGATCAAAACATCTGATTCTTGACTTCTAAATATGATTAGTGTCTGCTTTCCAAAATTCTCTTTCAAGTTAAAGTTTAATGGGTGATGTGAGGCAGGACTAGGATGGGATTCCTGCTTGTTCAGCAGTGTACTCAG
>VYZU01056888.1:0-12125 GCA_013401355.1 Ceyx cyanopectus | reverse complement strand
TGACAGGGACAGCAATGCAAAAAGTAAATGTTCTCTTATCCCCTGATTTCCCAAATACAAATGACCAAGTAAATGAGTGACAATGCTGAAGAATGAAGTTGGAAATAAAAACAAACCTGTTCAGACAGAAAGGTTGAAATGTGTTTCTTAAGCATAAGTGATTTTCTGTAGGGCTTCAATTTCATCATTTTTTTCTCCTGTGATGCAAATAACCTCCAAAGGCAAAAGCATGTTTATATAGACAAGGGGACACCTCAACTCAATGTTAATGCTGTGAGGGATGTAGATATCCCTGATGGAAAGTGAGAATGCCAAACCATAAGCTATAAAGAAAGCACTGTTGCCAATGGATTATTTTTAACTTTTTTTATATTTCAAAAGGTACACACTTGGATAGGCACTTTTAAATATAAAGCCAAATAAATAAATAAATCCCTAAACACAGCATAAAGTGTTCATTGAGATTGCTAATTTCAGAGACAAAAGAATATGCCATCTAACATTTGCATGTATTTCATGATGTTTGACTGGCATATGGTGATCCATAATCTTGCTGCTAATATATAGCCTGTGTTTTTTAATTAAAGTGGCGCTCTTAAAAAAAGGTACCTAGTCTCCTGAGTAAGGTATAATCTCTTTAATTCTGAAGATTGACTGGACTCACACCAGCACTGCAGTAGTTCTAAATATGCTTCAGACTCTAGTCCTAAATATGCTTCAGAATAATTTTTAAATACAGGCTTGTAAAATTATAGTAAAGCAAAACTATAACCAGAGATTTCCCCAAAGAAAAATGAAACAAAGAACAGCACGGGCTGTAATTCAAAGTGTCAATTAGATTTGACTCAAAGGAGTTTGAAAATTAAGTTTTTAATTTCTATATACTCCTTCCACTGATCTGCTTGTGAACTTTAGACTGTCATCTGAGAAACAAAAAGAGAGGAAAACTAGACTCTTTTGAACCAGAGATTTAATAACTCCCCCAGGTCACGGTGCTCATTATAAAGGGAATGAAGTGCTGGTTCTTGGGTAACAGAGCAAACATCTGCATCCTGCAACAAGCCAGGTGCTCTAAATCAGGGCAAAACCAAGGTAGCCCAAGCAGCAAAATCAGAGCATGTCCTCTGACTCTCCAGCCTTCCTGGATCCCTGCTACAATTGTGTCTGCAGCTGGAGTGACCTCCCAACCAAATAAGGACACCTGGAAACACTGCTGGGAAGCAGCTGTCTGGCACCCACAGCAAAATTCCCAGCAGGCATCAGGTGTTTGCCTGAATTTTCCTAGGGGAGCTGGATGCAAGTGCACTGCGCAAGCTTTCAAATGTCATTGTTAGTTTGCGTGTCAGTGAATAACATTTAGGTCTTGAAATGACAAGGGAAAGAAACATTCTGCAAGAGGTTCTGTTATTGGCAAAAATGCTTGCTGCATTCTTACTTTGAATTTCTTTTCTGTAAATCTTTCAAGCCTCTCTACTTGTGCACAATAAAATTCTACCTTCTACACAGCTGAAAAATGTGCACACCCATCACTATGAGCAATGTATCACTTCCATTATTTCCTCTTTCCTAGGCAGTGCTTTACCAAAGTACATAATTGATTTTTCACACATTCCTTTGAATAATTCTGTTTAATGGCAGTTTAGATGAACTCCTTATCTGCTCTGTTCTTCTCTATCTGCTTTGCTCATCAAAACCACAGAGTGCCTGCTTCCTGACTCCCAAAATGTAGAGGGGTATTCAAGAAAATCACTATAGTAGATGCCTATTTACACAGAGGTTTGTGTATATATATATACTTTTTAATACCAGCAGTATATGTGTAGGAAGGAGTATTCACTGCCCTGCAGATATCCGCATGAACAAAAGCTTTCGCACTTGAATGTTTGCAAGTCAAAGGCAGAGCAAATGCCACCAAAGACTGCTTTTATGAATGGGAATCATGTGGTTTTATTTTACTCCAAAGGTTTATACATCTGGGAGCTATGTTGCATTGCTTGAACGGAGCATTTTTGCTTTGATATAATTTCATTCTCAGCTTGATCCAGGACTCATGTATTAAACACTTTTTTTACTGGATGAACAAAACATTTGTTTTGCTAACACTGTCCGTGTCCCAGTTCATAAATGCACAACAGGTATCTTCCAAGTTCTACAAAATTCCATTTTGGGTAAATCATATGTAAGAAAGAATGTTCCCCATTTGTCTGTGTTGTCCCAGGCATGTCCTCTTTTTACCCCCATGATGAATCTTTGGATGTAGGAAGTTCAAAAGCAGACAGAAAATCTACATTGTCTACATGTGCCATATGCCTGATTGCCCCAGTAGTTTATAGACTGTAGAAATGACAGGGTAATGCAGTGTGTACTGGATCCATATGACTGGTGATGTGTGCACAGCTGCATAGCACATGCACTGTACAGCAGACATGCTGAGGCTGGAATGCACTTCCAGTCCATGTGTTGGCCATCTGGGTGGTGCATGCACACATATTTCTGGTCAGGAACCTCTTGTCACAAATGTCCTAATCTAATCCAGAAGCATATCTGGAAACAAGTGCCAATTGCACTGCAGCTCCTTCACTTTCTCCATTAGGGACAACTTTGGCATTGCAGGTCAGAGATGCGCTAACAGTACACATCACATTGAACTGTTTTGTCTATTTGTCTTCTAATATTGTTATTAAATAAGTCTCCCTCCTTTTCCCATTTTTAATTCTTATTTACTTCAAGATTTATTAGCTCTGTATCATATTTTAAAGGTGATTTTGCAAAAGGAAAGAATGCATTTATTTTCTAGAGACTGTATTTGGCATTCTCAAGGGGTTCCAAGAGAAACTCTGTGTTCCTATCCATTTAAGGGAGAGCAGCAGCCAGAAAGCTAAAGCTTTTGTCCTGACAGACATGGTCACTACTTTTCTTGTACATGAAGACCAGTATCAGTCACTGAGAATCTGTTACATGTGTGTCTCCAGCGGAGTTTAGCTTAGCAAAGCCACCCTGAAACCCTTTGCCACATTGAAAGCCTCCTGGAAGTGTTTTCACTTGTCTAACCATTTCTCTGGATTATTTGATATAAACAATGAGCTTGCTGTCACACAGTGCTCTCCAATTAGTCATCTACAGTTAGTGGTAAAAGTAAACTAACTTCTTTTTCTAAACTGCTTTGCTGGTCTTTTCTGCTTCTCTGGTTTTGTGCTCACTGATGAGAAGAACCCGCTTGTTATGGATGGATGAGTTTCTATCAGAATTTCTGCTTTTTCTCAGGGTATTATATTGTCTGCAGAACTGGACTATGGTTTTAAGTGCCTTCAGCTCTGCACTTCTGTACTGTAAAAGAGGTTCAGATTTGATTTAACCTTTGCCTTTATTTACATGTGACTTTTGGATGATACCTTTTTTCTTAAATTTGCTGGAGAGAGTCCAATGCAGGGCCACCAAGATGATTAGGGGAGTGGAGCATCTCCCTTATGAGGAGAGGCTGAGAGAGTTGGGGCTCTTTAGCCTGGAGAAGAGGAGACTGAGGGGAGACCTCATTAATGTTTATAAATATGTTAAGGGTGAGTGTAGAGAGGATGGAGCCAGACTTTTCTCAATGTCGTCCAATGACAGGACGAGAGGCAATGGGTGCAAGTTGGAGCACAAGAGGTTTAGGCTCAACACGAGAAAGAACTTTTTCTCAGTGAGGGTGCCAGAGCTCTGGAACAGGCTGCCCAGGGGGGTTGTGGAGTCTCCATCTCTGGAGACACTTAAGACCCGCCTGGATCTGTTCCTGAGAGACTTGGTCTAAGTGATCCTGCTCAGGCAGGGGGGTTGGACTAGATGATCTTCTAGGTCCCTTCCAGCCCCAAATTTCTGTGATTCTGTGATTCTGTGATTTCAGATTATAAAAATGGTTTTCAAGCCTTAGAGTCATCTCAGTAAATTTATTTGCCAGAGTTACAGTTATCCATCAGGCTTTCCAGGACATAAGTACCAGTGAAAAGTGTTGGCCATCTTACAAGTTTAATTAAAAAAAACTGTATATTCACATATACATGTATTAATGTGCAATATATTTTAAGAAAAATAATTCAGTAGCTTAATGAGCACCTAGAGAGCTGATATCACAGCTATTACAATAATACTGCTATAACTCCTACAAATGTAAAACTAATGAGAAACTACAGCTACCAAGGCAATCTTGACTCTGATCCATATCTCCTTAAGTCACCTGGCTGTTCTGTTATACACCATCTGATCATTCTGAGTAAGTTAAAGGTCTATAGTACAGACATGTGGATTTGCTTTCATAGATGTTATATTGTGCCTCTCAGCATGTGCAGCAATGGGAGTAATTCAACAGGTAAAACCCAAGATGTTTGCTCTCTCTCAGAGATATAAAAGCTTCAGTATCCGTGCTAAGTGTAACCTTAGTAGCTCCACACCTTTAGATTTTCATTATTGTTAGAATATATTTCCCAGTAACATGCACATTTTCTGGAAAAGCTGGATCTGGTACAGCAGGAGATAAAATATTTTCCTGACTGATAGTTCTTGTGGCAGATACATAAGCAGTAAGTGTTGATAGAAGATCAGAATGGTTTTCTCTATCTTCTATATTTTAATGTGATTAGTGTCTGCCCAGCAAAGACTGTTATCTGGTATCAGTTTTATAAGGAAATGCTCATCAACTTCAGTAATCCAAGTACAAAGTCCTGTTCCTAGGGAGGAACAACTCCATGCACCACTGTGCAATGGAAGTCACTCACCTAGAAAACAGCACTGCAGAAAGGGACCTTGGGGTCCTGGTGGACATCACATTAAACATGAGCCAATAACATGCTCCTACAGAAAGAAGGCTAATAGTGTCCTGAGACGTAGTACCAGAAGATCGAGAGAGGTGATCCTTCCCCTCAGCATTTGTGAAGCCACAGCTGTGTCCAGTCCTGAGCTCCTCAGAATGAGACATGGACATACTAGGGAGAGTCCAACAAAGGGCTGCAATGAGTAAGGGATGAGAGCATTTATCCTATGGAAAGGCTGAGACAAGTGAGACTGTTTAGAGTAGAGAAGACTTAAGGGAGACGTCATCAACATGTACAAATACCTGAAGGGAGAGTGCAAAGAGGATGGATCCAGCATCTTTTTAGTGGTGCCTAGAGATAGGACCAGAGTCAATAAAGTGAAACACAGTACATTCCCTCTGAACATCAATAAGGAAGCTTGTTTTTGGTTGGTTGGTTGGTTGGTTTTTTTTTACTGTGAGAGTGACCAAGCACTGGCACAGATTGCCCAGAGAGGCTGTGGAGTCTCCATCTTTGGTGATATTCAAAAGCCGTCTAATCATGATACTTCACAACTGGCTCTAGGTTGCTCTTTGTGAGCAGAAGGGACTGGACCAGACGACCACTAGAGGTCCCTGACAACCTCAGCCAATCTGTGATTCTGTAAAATCCTGGATTTTTGAGCAGCAAAACTTTGCCATTTTTAGTACCTCACATGATTCATTTAGTCATCAAGTAGGACTGTTCACAACAGCTGTAGTTTCAGGAAGGGACAAATTGATTGAGGTCACTTGTCTTTCTGTGTTCTCACTACGGCCTGATTGTTTCACTGACACAGTAAGAGGGCAAAAGTTGGGGGAAGTCAATGGACACTATCATAATGCCTTTCTTTGTAAGAAAACTCAGGTCTCTAGATCATGGTGGTTCATGACCTATCAGGTAGTCAGGCACTCATAAGGACCATTTCAGTGTTCTCTTCACTGTTGCTTCTAAGTCCTCATGTTTCTGGCATGTCTGCTCGCTCTGAGAAAAAAGCAGCAGTTATGGGATATGAGCATGATGTGAGTAACCCAAGAGGAATGGGATCCCAGTACAAAGAACATGCTGTTTTACTTAGACACTTTTTCAGAAAAATGAAAAAACCCTACAAACATGTATGCCATAGATGTAGTTCCCCTTGGATTAAAAACAGAACATTAGACACATATTTAATCAGTTTTGCTGTCCCTAGGGGTGTTAATATTTGGCACAAACCCTCTTTCAATTAAGAGCTGGTTTTCTAGTTCTTAAAAAAGACAAGTTGGGAAATTTCCATGAATGTGTTCTCATGGAAAGTGCATTTTCTTCAAACCTGAACTTTACTGTAAGGAAATATTAATAATATTCCTTGAAGTTTCTGGATCGTCACCATGTAGCACTAACTTCAAGGGAAACATTTGGTTAGTTAAAACATCAATAAGACTTCACCTCATGGTCACAAAAGTCATAGCAGCGCCTCATGGGAGTTTAGTTCAGGTAATACATGGCCTAGTTCTTTTTGCAAAATCTGGAAACACCAAATCACAGTGGAAAAATGGGAATGATGCATTTGAATTACACAGTTCCCGCAAGGAATCAGAGTCACTCTGACTCCTGAACTAAAATGTTCAAGTCAACAAATGCAAATTATACATTTCTAATTTGAAATGTTAATGCATTTAACTTCAAAGTAATTGAAAGGTTCTGTGGAAATGCAGTTAAAAAGATCGATATTGTTTTCCTCCATTTAAAAGCAAAGAGAAAAAAGCCCCTCATGTATAGTCTCAGAAATAAATACATTGCAGTCAGAGAAGGCAAGGGAGAGGAATGCACTCTGGTCCTGGACTAGTCTTGCAGATGGAGGTAGGAGCAGAAGGGAACACTTTGAATTCCTTCCAGATGGAGACAAACATCTCAGTACTCCAGAGAAGCTTAAGGCTATAAAGAGGAGACAAAACCACCTTGAATTAGCCCTTGAAGAATAAATACCAGTGGTTAGACTTTCAGAGCAGCTCCTCCCTGCAACAGGGCTCTAAATCTCCTGATTAGATCTCAGTGGTCCCCAGAGCAATTCTGACTTAAGTTACCAACAGTAATATCTCTCCATGCTGTTGCCAAACTTGACAGTCTAAGCTGCTTCAAATGTGATTCCTTAAATCCTTGTCTGTAACCAAGCCACCAGGAAAATTCCTATAGATTTCAGATACAAAATTTTACCTGCTGTACCATTGCTCTGAACCAATGTTGATAAAAGGTATATGAGCACATGCAGTTACAGGTGAAAAGAACACAGTTCCCTTCTGTTGTCCTCAGTTCTGCATCTGACAGGGATGAAAACCAGCAGCAGTCTTCCAAGTTAGAAGGGAAGAAAATACTGTGTGACAAAATATACCTTGTCCAGGTAGGGTTTTTGCATGCTTGCTTTTTCAGCTGAGGTAACACAAAGTTGATAGAAAGCTGGATGAGACTCCTGAGTTTAAGTAAACATACCTGAAGGCCATGCAAATAAAAGAAAATGGTGTTTCTGTTTTTTCTGCACCATGCACATACAAGGAGCTCTCCCTCTTCATCCAGTGTAGTCAGGAAATGGCTCTCCAGATTTTATCAGACCAGTTTTCTTGTACATCATCTGGGAATCAAACTGCTTTTGTTTGCACTTCCTAATGTTAAAGGAACAACGTTCTGTTTATGTGTTGACTTTGTGTGTGCCTGTGTCTGTGTGTAGAAAAGTAAAGCTTGGGATAAACATTTTAATATTACATGATAGAAGGCAAAAAAAAACCCACTTCCTTCACTTCATTGAAGTAGCAGAAAAGCATGACTAGGAGCAAACCCCAAAGCCATATTCAACCCTGTTTTCTGGATGCTGGCTCTGAACTGTCAGTGGACATTATATCAGATAAGCTGTGCCTAAGCCAAAGTTTAAAGAGTTAAAAGGTCAGGAAGGTAACATGAATCAGGGCCAATGCAAGCTTTATAAGTCAGTAAAAGAATTTTAAAGCCATATGCTGCTGAACAGACACAAGGGTAGAGGGAATGTGAGACTGGAGAAATATGATCTGTTGATCAAGTACTAGTAACAATTCTGGCAGCAGCAACATCCAAAACCATCTGCAGCCAGTTTTGCAAACAATCTGGAACATCACCAGGAACAAATTAAAATAGTCAATCCTGGAAGTCATCAAAGCCTGCAGGAACAAGAGCCTGAGCAAATGAAATGGTGTTTTCTTGAGAATATCTTGCAATATCCTTAGAAACATCAAAAGAATTTTTTTTGCCCTCTCTTTCATAGAGGACAAAAAGCTGAAAGAAGAGTCATATGGATCAGAAGAAAGAAATGTGTTTCAGCACTGGAGCTCCAAAGCAATCAAAATGCCACAGATTTCCCTGGCAGCAATATTAATACAAGTCAGGAAAAGTCCTCCTGTACATGCAGGGCCTCAGACCCGGATATTCCACTACACTTTGCACCACATGTTGAGGGCAGGAGCTGGGAAGCAAGTGTGCTGAGAAATCCCATAGAGAGGGGTGTGGGTGAGAAAACTGGCTAGCATATATGGTGCTAGCAACTGAACATACAGCAACTGAACTCTCACTACATTGTGCAGCACCTCCCCCCAGCAAGTGAAAAAAAAAAAAGTGCATATGTGTAAGAGGTTAGGAGTTTAGGACTCAGTGACAACAGGAAACGGAAAGGGAGAGAGAAGTAGAAAACCAGATGGTTGTAGAAGCTGCAATGAAACACACCTCCATTGATGCTATGCAGTGAGGAGTGCTGCCTTGTCAATTGTCTGGAATGGCAAATTGTCAAAGAAGAAAACATGAGAGACAGTGTTTTCACAAAGGCCCACACACTGGCTACAGCACAGTCAGCAATCTCCACTGTGGACTAGATTAACCCTTCTGAGGGATTTCTGTCTGCTAAATTTCACTTTGGGTATGAGAAGCAGCTCAAATTCCTGCTGCTCTGGCACCTTTCTGCTCCCACAGTGGAGGCAAAGCCCTTCCCATTACTGCTTCAACTCACCCTCCTTTCACCTGGGAAAGAGGGTAAGGTTTTCAGTTGTGTGTTTATCTCGATTTTTAAAATTAAAAGGACAACTGAGTTCAATTCAAATTTCTGGCACTTCAGATTCTCTACAGTTCAGCTGAATATGAGGAGCTATGGGAGAGCTCTTTTCGCAGAGCAGTTTGAACCACCAGCACAGATGGAGACACAGAGCATACAATCTGGGCCAGGTCCTCACATAAACACTGCAGGAGAACAGGCAAGTTTAAGGTGGTGTCTCTGTAAAGGAACAATAGCATGATATTAGGGTTGTTATTATTATTAGCATGATATGAGAACAAAAAAGTAACTTCAGATTAATCCTGTTATGACTCTTGCTTTAGTCACTCTCCTCTCAGCTTTGTTACTCTGGAATTAATAGATATTAAAGCCGAATTTTGTCCAGTTTAATTGTAAATATAACTCCTATCTTCTTTGCATTTGACTGGAAAGGGTGAGCTTAAACCCTTGTTCCTGATGCTGAAGAGGCTGTGTTCAGGAGTTACTGTCACAAGAGCAGAGCTTTGATGGAGCTGGCTCATCCCCAAGTCCTGCTGCTCCTTTACTTTGATGAGAAGGGTGTTAAACTCACAACAAAGCCAAGGCTGGTCTTGCTCCTGGATGTGAAGAACCACACAGCTCTCACTGGGTGACTATTTCATTGCCTTTCTCTGTTGGTTATGTCATAGCCTTTCTTAATTAGGCCCTGAATCTCCAGTCAGAACAAAATCAAATAAAATCAAATGTAAGAGTGATTTATATCCAAGAAAGCATTTTCTGACTGGAAAGGATTTCCTGATTGGAAGGTCGAGGAGGGGAAACAAAGCAGGCACCTCTAAAACACTGTTTCAACTGTGTATCAAGACTTTCATTAGCAGAGTGGATGGCCAGGCAGCATTTAGGGCTGATAGAGTTTACAATTAAAAAAAAAAAAAAAAGCCATAGAGAATATTCTCCATCTTTTTAACTGTTCTTTCTAAATCACTCATGCTATGGATTCTGGACTTAAGTGGTTTAATAGCCGACTCAACCAAATGGTTTTGCTGATGGTTTTATTCAAATGAAGGACAAACTGCACCTGTGGGGTGAGCAGCAAAGGGGCTGGAGGGGGGCTGGGGGTGAGGCGGAGGCTCCGGTGGAGTGCGGAAGGATGGGGCGCTGGGTGTCCATACCGCACGCCAGCCTCAGTGGACCCTGGAGCCGGTGCAGCTGCCGGGTGGCCCAGGAGCAGCGAGGGACCCTGCCCCAGGCAGGATCCAGGGAGTGGGGGTGGGGTTAGGCCTTGCGACCCACTGAGAACACAGAGCCATCTGCTTTGTCTTTGCCCCGTGGGTGAAAGGAGCAGGACGGGGTCGCTGGCTGCTGGGTTTTGGGGGACCCGCAGCTGCCCCAGCCCCACCGCATAGTGACCAAGGCTGCAAGGGAGCGGCCCTTGAGCTGGTCAAGGACGAAACTAAATTGTCACTCTGAACGTTCAGTTCTACCTCGCTAGACAACAAAGATAGGTTTAAAACTAGAAAAGAAGCCTTGTATTCATTCTCACTTGTATCCTAGGTCCTAATTTCATGCCCAAACTTTAGTAAATCCCTATATCCCACCATAGCAGAGCTATTACATGACAAATAGGTGCAGCTGCGTACAGTGGGACTATCACCTTCCTATTCCTGCTGGCCACAGTGTTTCTAATACAAGCCAGGATGCCATTGGCCTTCTTGGCTACCTGCATGCACTTCTGACTCATATTTAGTCGACTATTGATCAATACCTCCATGTCCTTTTTCCAACTTGCAGCTTTCCAACCACACCTCCCCAAGTCTGTAACTTGCCATGGGATGGTTATGACCCAAGTGCAGGACCTGGCACTTGGCCTTGTTGAATGCCATGCAATTAACAAGTTGGACAATAGAGTCCAGAGAGTGGTGATCAACGGTGCTAAGTCCAGCTGGAAAGCTGTAACCAGTGGAGTCCCCCAGGGATCAGAGCTGGGCCCGGTCCTGTTCAACATCTTTATCAATGACATTGATGACAGGACAGAGTTTGCTGATGACACAAAACTGGGAGGATTGGCAGATACACCTGAAAGCTGTGCAGGCATTCAGTGAGACTTGGACAGGTTGGAGAACTGGGCAGGGCAAAACCTAATGAGGTTCAACAAGGTAAAGTGTAGAGTCCTGCATCTGGGTAAGAATAACAAATTACACCAGTACAGATTGGGAGGTGATCTGCTGGAAAGTAGCCTTGTGGAGAAGGACTTGGGAGCCCTGGTGGACAAGTTCTCAATGGAGCAGCAAAGTACCCTTGTGGCCAGGAAGGCCATTAGTATCCTGGGGTGCATCAAGAGGAGCGTGTCCAGCAGATCAAGTGAGGTTCTCCTCCCCCCCTCTACTCTGCACTGATGAGACCTCACCTGGAGTATTGTGTCCATTTCTGGGCTCCCCAGTTCAAGAGAGACAGGGATCTACTTGAGAGAGTCCAACGGAGGGCTACAAGGATGATTAAGGGACTGGAACACATGCCTTATGAGGAAAGGCTGAGACACTTGGGGCTCTTTAGTCTGGAGAAGACTGAGAGGGGATCTGATAAATGTTAATAAATATTAGGGCTAAGTGTCAAGAGGAAAGGGACAGCCTCTTCTCACTTGTGCCCTGTGATAGGACAAGGGGGAATGGTTACAAGCTAGAACACAAGAGGCTCCGCCTTAACATGAGGAAGAACTTCTTTACAGTAAGGGTCACAGAGCACTGGAACGGGCTTCCCAGGGGGGTTGTGGAGTCTCCTTCTCTGGAGATTTTCAAGACTCGCCTGGATGCGTTCCTCTGTGGCCTGTATTAGATTATATTTAGTGCTATGATCCTGCCTGGCAGGGGGGTTGAACTTGAAGATCTCCAAGGTCCCTTTCAACCCCTAATACTCTGTGATACTGTGATAACTGAGTAGACAAGGAGAGCCAGACGTGTGCCAAGAAAATTCCTGGCAAATGCCAAAACTCCAGTTTTTGCACTCTGACCCTGTCCTTATTGAGGAGGGATACAATATTTGGTTAAAAGGGTCACCAAAGATGCCTAAAGTTTGGTATGCTCTGTCTGGCTAAAGCAATGTCCTGTATAATCAATGGGAAGCCCCAGATACCTATTAAGGCCCCAAGAAGGCATTAAATGCCTCAATTTGTCAGAACATATCTACCTCTGGAGATCTTCAAAGCCCTTTGGTTCTGTTGGCCACCTGTTTAGGGAATACAAGCACTTAAATTTCATTAGGTACCCACAGCATGGAGCTGCAGAGAATGCCACAGCATG
>VYZU01056887.1:185898-222051 GCA_013401355.1 Ceyx cyanopectus | reverse complement strand
GCAAAGAGAAAACTGCTCAGCAACTATTTCCAGATTCACTGTGGGCAGTTTCAGATTTAGAAAGCTGATAAAAACCCATGGGAAAGGTAAACTGAGGTTTCATTACCCACGTGAACCCAAATATCACATTGTTTTACCAGTCGGTTTGATTGTGGTTGAAATTCCAGCTCCCATTGCTGTGGCTGCAGTGGAATGATTCTGACCCTCCTCCTGGATCATATTTTAAAGATATTTGATATTTGTCCTGAAGCTGTCGTGCTCTGAGTCACTTACAACAGAATATTGGCTTTTTTTTAAAGGAAAAAAAAAAATTAAAATAATAATTAAAAAAAATAATTAACCAACCCTATCCCAAAGTGGGTGGTTCAGAGAAAAGATGAGTCTGTCTCACGACTTTGTCACCATGCTGTTTTCCCTCCTGAGTTTGGAATCCTTGAGGTTAGCACTACAGGAATGATCTTCTGCAGCATAAGCTGAGTGTCTCTCCCTGGTGTTTCTGAAGACAAACCCTGATGTGTGCTGGGTGGGGTGGGAGAATCACTCAGCTCCTTTTAATCACTCTGAAATTGCAGCATGATGCTGGAGAGTGAGTGAAAAATTGCATGAGTGGTTCATTTATTCCAGGGGCTTCCAAGTGGTGGCTGCACAAAGCAGGAAAGTTTGGAAGACAGGGACAAACCTCTCCCCATTTTATTTCTTTTTTTCTTGCTGTCACAGAGGGAACACACTGAAATGCTAATGGAGGGTATGTAACTCTGAATATTTCCTCCATGGCTGGAGTTCAGCATTTTCTGATATGAAAACTATGTTGAGGGTTAGGTTGTCATGGCTTTTATTAATTTAATTTTATTATATTATTATCAGCCAGTGCAATTGCTTTAGCTTCCTTATTTTCCTCATCAGCAAACCTATTTAGTCTCCCATTGTGGAAACACCTTCTCTTCAACCTGCTTTCACACGATGAGACCATTCTGCCCAGTGCTTCCCATATCATCAATCAAAATTGCCTTGGTTCTGTGGGAAACTGGTGACTTTCTGGTCAGCACCCTCAGTTCACTTGTTACTGAGGGATCCCAGCCCCTTAAAAAGACACTTTGAGACATATTTAAATTGTTATCAGCTTCTCACACCAGTTGGAACCAGTATTTTTCTCAGAAGTGGTTTTTCCCTGGTTTTGCTCATTAAAACACCTCTGTCTGCAGGAGCTGGGGGATGGGGACAGGGTGAATTGCAGGGTATAACCTTCCAGGCAGCAACAGGTATCTGAACTCCTGCTGAGACAGCAGTCCAGCTGGGTGGACTGGGTGGACCTCTGGAGCCCAACCAAGGTGCCATAATTAAATAATAATAATAATAATAAAACACATAACCAGTGATGATGACCTCACAGCACCCCACAGGGATAAATCCCCTGACCTCCAGGTGTCTGTGCACATTCCTGCTCCACACCCAGTGACCTCCTGAGTTACTGCATCCATGGTAGAGGTTGATAACAGACTTTTTGTTTCTGGTTTACCCCAGTGGGAGCAGAGAGCCATTCTCTTTGACTCCATTTAATGAAAGAGCCACACAACAGCAACCAGAAACCAGGATTCCTCTGACACTGCTTGTGGCAGCTCACAGGACTAATTTACTGCTCTACTACAAATATAAATACCCTCCAGAGTATCCTCTTTTCTGCTCTCTTCATCATGAGGATGACTGACAGATGCTAAAAGCCTTCCTCTCCTTTGCCCACTGTAAGCAGAATCAAATGTTTTCTCCCCTGTGACAGCCTGGCTCAGTCTTGCTCTTTTTTCCCCCCCTTCTTTCTGCTTCTGAACACAGGATCTACAGGTTGATGGATCTAAGCTGGCTTGCCACGGGGAGGGGACAACAAAGAGCCCCGTGAGCTTGTTTGCTTCTGAAGCTTTGTGAAGATGAACCACCCATCCCAGCTTAGGACCAATTTTGTAACATCCCAGCCCTTGTTCTTGATTTCAAGCAGTTCTGGGCACATTTCAGCACAAAACACCCTCTGTCTGCCTTGTTGAAAAGAAACTGCCTACAAAAATTTCCCAGAGCAACCCCTGAGTGTCTTCAGGCTGCAGGAAAAGTTCTGCTCTGTCAGAGCCCACCACTTCCCAAGGGGCTGGGAAGGATGAGGTTGCACCAATGTGGGCATACACTGAATTTCTGGACTCCTCTAGCTTGGAGTATCTCTTTCTCTAAGCCCTTTCTAGCAATTGCAAGAGGAAAACATGTGCAAATTGCCAGAGCCCAACAAGCCTTAAGGGTCTAGATGAGCCCCATCTGGGGCTTGTTTTCACTGCCCCTTTGCTCATTGGTTTAAGAGCTGTATATAAGGTCAGGCTCCTCTCTTAACCCTTCTCCAAGGGTTATGGAGAAGCTGAGGCTGGATGTTTTTTTGTGTTTGATGGTTGCTGGACTGGTAGCTGAGCCTCAGAGGTGTCCCCTCTGCCTGCTTCTGCTCTGGAGGGGTGAGTACATGTTTTTGGGGAGGGGATGGTTCCTGTCTGTGCTGTTGTCATCTCTGGGCTTGGGTTGCTCTCTCCTGGAGCTGCCCTGCTGTTTCTTCCCATTCCAAGCCCTTCCAGGAGACTGTTCTTAGGTTTTTAGTTCAGCTTTTTACTGGTCCCTAAGAGAATACATTGCAATTTGAAAAGCAATATTGCTTACTTTAGGGCTTTTTTTTTTTCTTCCCCCAAGCTCTTAAAGATCTTTGACATGACAAGATCTTAAAGAGCTTTGGGAAGGGGAGAAGGATTTAATTTTATAGTTCAATTAGAGTAAAAGAAAAATGATCCCCTGATCACAATACCTGGCTTGTGCCCCTCCTGGATGTGGGAAGGGAGTGATTTGTGCAGTTCTGCTTTGAGAAAGGAGCCAAGCACAGGGTAACCAGAATGTGAAGGTCAGCACTGAAAAGCTTTTAAATCTGTTCTTGCCATACCAATGAACACGAGGGGGTGTTAAATGGGGGAGCTGAAGCCACTCAGAAAGTGGGAGCTGTTGGGAATATGCTGATGGAGTGTTGCAGGAGAGAAAGCTGCTGCATGGAGGGCTAAGGACCTGCCTGTTGTCAGGAGTGGCTTGTGTAGCTTCAGAATCTCTGTTTCATGGGTGGCCTGAGTGATGGGACCACGTGCAGGTGACCTGTGGCCACCAAGGTGCAGAGCTGGGTCTGGCTGGGTGCTGAGCTCCCCACCAACAGTGTGCTGGGTGTCTGACAAGTCTGACCTCTCCTCCTGAGCTGCTGTGTGCTCCTGGCTGGGTCACTTCACCTCCCTGTGCTCCCCTCCACCTGTCTGGCAGTGGTTGGTGCCTTTTGGGGCATGTTTTCCATGGTGTGGGTGCAGAGTGCCCCATGCAACCAGCTCTGGGTGTTGCAACAAGATGTGGCCCCTTGGTTGGGTTTGGAGATCTGTTTTTTGGTGCCTTTTGTCTAACAGCATTTTGTCTTCAGACAAAAGTAACAAATAGGTTTTGAAAGCCTCATTACATGCTTTAAAAATAACAGCACAACCCTCCAAAGAGTGAAACCAACCTCGGGTGAGTTTCCTTATTCAGAATCCAAGAAAGATGCAAAGCCACCCTCCAGGCCAGAAAGTCCCTCAAATCCAAAGCACATTAATTAACAACAGCACTGCACAGGCAACCACTTTTGCAGATGAAAAGACCCGTGTTTAATTTGTCCTCCCAAACCCTTTTTGGGTATGTTTCAGGCATCTTGGCATTCCAACGTGCTGACATCCTGGACAGCACGAGCCAGGCCTTTCAGGGCTCCTCCTTAGGAGGCATCTCCATCTCTTATTCCAGTGTTGACCAACAGAAAAGTTCCTGTGGTTTTGGATTTTTTTTCCCATGGCAACATGATCGAGAGGTTTTTGTTTTGTAGTCATCTTGGTAAATCCAGTAGAGGTTAATTGAAAAAAAACCCAGCTTTTTATAAGGTTTAGCCCCCACCCCAAAAAATAAATTGGAAATAAAACCACCAAATATATTTTTTTTTAGGTTTTTTTCTTTATGGCACACATTGTTCTGCTGCTAGCCAAAACTTGAACACAATTTGACTTTAATTTCCCTATGCAGCATAAGCTCTTTCCATAAGCAAAGCTACTGAAATGGAGCAAGTCAAAGATTTCCAGGATCCACATTTCAAAAACCTAATATTTAGCACTTCAGTGTGAGGTGCCACATCCAACCCACTCGGCTATAGGTATGAAATTAACATTCTGCTTTTAAATCCTGAAATTGCATCAAAGTTGACTGAGCAAGTTTTAATTAAAATTCTAATTACTGCTTTCTATTTCAGTGCTAGCAACTCGGAATAAATCCCTGACTTTCCTCCCCTTTAGAATTAGAATTGGTGAATAAATATTCATATTCAGCCTGCTGGTTGAAGCCAGTGTTTGGTCAGCAGGCTCAGTAGGTTTCCACAATAAAAACAAGGCAGAAAAGTAGAAAATTGGCTTGAAGGATCCTCACTGCTCTTTTCTGACTGGTCATATAATGAAATATAGTATATTGGTTTCATTTGGAGTGTGGCACTTCATAGTGTGAGTTTCCTGATAGAAAGGTGATTTTTTTCATGCTAATGGGAGATTTTAGCTGCTGAGCCCTGTAGGAGATCTGGCCCTGAGTCTGTGAAGAGCTACTTTGACCCCCACTGCATTTATATCTTGACCTTTTTGCATATTTATATCACCTGAAGAACTGGCTGCAGATTTAGATAGAAACACACCCGTGAAGGTGCTGTTCCCATGGCAGAGCTGCTCAGAACCAACAACCCTAGTTCAGAAGAAGTATTTTCTGCATGGCAAAGGGACCAAAACCTTCCCATTATTTTTAGGCTGTTGTGCTTCCCTTTGAAGCAAGGGTGTTTTAGTTTTATTCAAGACTTTTTGGCCTCTCCCTGCTTTGGCTGGTGGATGTTTGAGGGTTTGATATCTTTCCATACCACGTGAGCCCTCCCAAGAGCTTTTCCCACCAGCGTGACCATAATGTGGGTGCAACCCCAACCCTCCCTCCCCACAGAGGGTCTGACAACCCAAGGGCTTTGACTTTACTCACCGAGAGGCATGACTACAAAGAAGGGAAGCCAGCACAGAACGAAGCATCCCACCACTATTCCCAGGGTCTTGGCAGCTTTCTTTTCCCTGGAGAACTTGAGGAGCCTCACTGAGAAGTGGTGCTTGCTCTTGGGGTTGGCCGTCGACCCGCTGGCTTCGGGGGCGTGTTTGCGGTGGATCCGTAGGGTCACCTCTTCAGAGTGAGACCTCTCAGTCTTCATCCCAGAAGTCAGGCCTTTGTTTTCCCTCTTGGCCACTACGTACACTCGGCAGTACATCACCAGGATAATGGTCAGGGGGAGGTAGAAGGAGCCTAGGGCAGAGAAGAGCACGTAGCCAGGCTCCTCGGTGATCTGACAGATGGTCTCATCCTCTGGGGCTGGCTCCTTCCAGCCAAAAAGGGGGCCAATGGAGATCACCAGGGACAGAGCCCAAACACACAGCAGTGCCAGGAGACCCCTTTTCTCTGTCACTATGCTGGGGTACCTCAGTGGGTAGCTCACCCCGATGTACCTGTCTATGGAGATGATACAGAGGCTCATAATGGAAGCAGTGCAGCAAAGGACGTCAACAGCTGCCCAGATGTTGCAGAAGATTCTCCCAAAGGCCCAGTAGCCCAAAATCTCCATCGTAGCTGAGAAGGGCAGGACAGTGGAAGTCAGGAGGAGGTCAGCTACAGCCAGGTTAATGATATAATAGTGGGTAACGCTCTGCAGGTGTCTGTGGCAAGCTACAGAGAGGATAACCAGAATGTTACCCAAAACCCCAAAAACTATCAGCCCCCCGAGGATCACACCTAGTAAAATGGCCTTTGAAATGTTCACAGGCCCCACTGAGTGGGTGCAGTTGGAGCAGTCGGAGGAGTTTCCAGCGAGGAAAGCCATGGTGAGCAGCTGGTAGTGTTCCTGTGAGGCTGTGGCACTTACACTCCCCTTTCAGGTAGAAAGAGTGAGGAGATCAGTTCTCAACATTTGCCTGGTTTTGCTGAGGGGAAGGGTTTTTAAGAAGATCTTAGAAGTGCAGCACCAGGAACAATGAGTAGGGTCCAGAAACATACTTGGAAAATCAACCTTTCTCCCTAAGTTTTTAATAGCCACCATTGCCAGGTCAAACTTAACTCCTTTTCCATTTCTCTTGGGGTGCAGAAGTGAGGCTACACAAAACTGAGGCTATTTATCCTGCTTTCCAGGATTATGGGATGAGTTAGATTATTGTAGGTTAAAATACTTTCTCTCTTTTGGGGAAGATTCAATATTTTGGTAACATAAATATTCAAAAAGACCACAAATTCATTTCTCCCAAGAGGAAATCAGTGGTGCTTTTAATTACCTTGACTTAGTCCTGATTCTGCCTTAAAACTGGCTTAGAAACCTGCTGAGGTGAAGGCTGTGTCTGCTCAACAGTGTCATCTGAGATACCTGTCACTACTGGTCTTCAGGGCCTGAAGTGTCAATCGAAGCTGCTTCATGCTGTGGAGCAATTGTCACTTCAGCTCCTGGACTGAGAATTAAAGTCTGTTTACAGCAGCTTCTGGCTTGCTCTGGAGGGGAGTGTGAAGTTTGCCATGTCAACGATGCTCTGGGTTGTGCTCTTTGGAGATCATCACCCCCCTGAAGGAGACAAAGACACAAACAGTATGATTCCCTAAAGCAGTGTGTCCCTGACTGCTGTGGTTCCCATATAAGAATAGAGTGAGAGGCTATTTTAGGGAGCCTTCTCCAGCCAGTGGCACCAACCTTTTTCAGCCCAGTATTGTTTAACAACAACTAAAAGAGCAAGGTGGATTTTGTTGCCTGGATTTTCTCATCAGGTTCTCAGCAGCAGTCTGCTCTCCTTTAGGGACAGCAATCAATCCTAATTATCAGCTCACCTGCAGAGACCAGTTCTAGGAAAGATAGAAACCTGCAGGACACAATTCAGGGCTCTGGAGCAGGTTTTAGAAGTCCAGAATTTAGTTTAAGGTTTCTTTATGAAGTGACTCCTTTCCCCGCTGGGCTGCTCGTTAGTCCAGCTGAACAGCCCTGTTTGGAAATCTATAGGGAAAAAGGCATTTTTGCCAAGCAGAAGATGTTGCAAGGGACAAGTTTCCTACTGAGTGACACAACGGTTCAGAGCATCTGGAAGCCAAGCTCAGCTTTTGCTGACTAAATATGGAGAAAAGGTACATCAGATGGGAAAGTGAGGATAAGCCTGGGAACTGAGACACGGGGGGCATGAAGGGGAAAGTTCCCAGTGTGGGCTGAAAAGCCTTTCACAGCCCCTTGACAGAGATCTAGTTTTCCCCCCAAAATACTGACTGGAGAAGGGAAAAACCACCAAGACCACTGGTGTTAAATCCAAAATGTTAGGCTCCATGTGTCCTATTAGCAGGTCTTCCAGACAAGCCCCTTAGATACCACTTTGCCCAGACACTGAGCAGCAACAACTGTCACCCAGCTGACTCTCCAACTCGAATTTTCCTGCAGGGAAAGGCATTTAAACCTCTGAACCCCCCCAAATTCCCAGTTCACAAGCAGGGAGGGTGGGGGAGGGGAGATGAAAAGGTATTGCACTGTGGGAATTTGCTTTTCGTGTGCTGAAATTAAATTGTGGATCTTTAGATTTTCTTTCCTCAGAGAGGGGAACAAGTTGAAGAATAATTCTGAGGCAGAAAAGGACAGATTTTTGCCAAGCACATCAATGAGAAGTGACTGTAGCATCCACCATCTCTAACCATGGTCGTTGTAGGGTTGATGGTGGACTAGAAAATTAGGAAAGGATCAAACTTGTTTTATTCTTTTTTTTTTCAAGCACATGAAGCAAAACTTCCCAATAAGTCAAGGAGATGCAGCAGAAAGGACTGAGAGATATTCAAGCCCAAACCCAAGCAGATAATACTGGAGCTGTGGAGAGAGATGGTTTGGGGAAGAGCACATCCCAGTTGCCTGCCCCAATCCCCACTCACCTCTTGGGTCTCTAGAAGGCAGCACAGCTCCTCGGAGCATCTGGAGGGGAGATTCACAGCACAACACAGCAGGCTTCTTTCTTCACGCAGGGATGGGACTCTCTGCCTGAAAATCCATTGCTTTTCTTCCCTTTCTTTCCCCACAGCTCCCAGTCAGAGCAATTCCCCGGATCCCGGTGCTGGTGGAGGGCTCTGCTCCAGCATCCCCCAGGGGATGCCTCCGCAGTTGCAGTGCTCAGCTCCACGCTGTCAAGGAGCAGCAGTAACTTTACTGCTCTGCTGGTGTAGCAGGCAGTATCCTTGCCATTACCGTAATCCCCTGCCAGTCCCGTATTGCTCAGAAAGCAAGAGCACTCAGTCTCATCCCAAGTGCTGCTAGAAAGATTTTTCTTTTTAAAACGCTTTTTTTTTTGGTTTTCCACGCAAACCATCAGTTCCCCGCAAAGCTCAGCGAGTGGAAGCCAGCTAATGAGCTCTTGTTTATAGGCTGACAAGGAATTCTGGTGGTATAAAAAGAGAATTACCTGCCAGGCAACCTGGGTAGCAGGAATCTGAGAGATGACCACTCTGACCATCCAAGCTGTGTGCTGGGAGAAAATACAGGGATAGGCAGCACTGAAGGTGGAGGTTTTGAGTATGAAATGCCTTGAGTAGAGTGTGCTGTTGAGGTGAGAGTGGTTGCTTGGATTTTTCTTTGCTTTTTTTTTTTTCTTTTTACATGGCTCTCTTATACACTATTTATTTATTTATTTAAAAACACCAAGTATCCCGAGTCACTGATAAGAAATGTAACCCTGGTTCCAGCAAGTGTAGCCTGTTCACTTAGTTTTTAGAAGACCATTGTTACTGGAAGACAGTTCCAGCTTTTGGATTATTTGGTTTAGGAGGAAAAGCCCCAATGAGGGGAAATGAGAAGGTGAGAGGTGGGGGGAAGAGATGAGAATTTGCCAATTCCAACTCATTTTGCGAAGCTGGCAAGCTGCAAAAACGAGAGGCCATTTGAAATAGAATCAGAGAATCATTTAGGTTGGAGAAGACCCTTGGGATCACCAATTCCAACCATTAACCCTACTCCTCAAAGTTCACCCCTAAACCACGTCCCTCATGCTTCAGCTTCTATGCCACTTGCTTTTGAAGGTTGCTTGGAGGTCTTGAGCTGACACAGAGCCCCTTCCCAACTTGGAATGTCAGGCTGTGCTGCTGTCCTCCCCTGAGTGACAAAGGAGAGAGTGAAGCCTAAATTAATAAGGAAATCTTGAGTTACTGAAGACCTTTAAAGACTGTGATTCAGCAGACCTATTTTAGATGCTTATCTTGGGATGAGGCAACCCTATCAATTGCAAAATTAGTCTAAATGATTCAGGGGAGGGAAGAGAGATGAACAAAACCCAGGGTTTTGTTTCTACTGGTACATAGGACCTCTCCATAGTGGTGGCTTGTTCCAAGCTCTTGAAGGCACAATGGAAATAAGTTTCTATTCTTAGCTTCAGTCATTAATACTGCACTCAAAGTATCATCTTGCTTATGAGTAATACCCTTGTTAGAGGACATCTTCCTGGAGCAGAAGGAAGTGCCAGACAGGAGGGTATTTTTGCCTAAAATCCTCAGAGAAAAATAATGCATCACAGTGAAGAACTCTTACAAGTCAAAGCAGAGTATGTGAGCAGGTGAGGATGGCCAGGGCAGGATTCTGTGATGGTTGTCCCATTGAAGGTCTAGGAAGCATCTTTGTCATTAGCTCAGGCAAGGGATGCTGGAGTTGCACGTGTCCAATTCAAAAGTGGAAGCTACAAGAGCCCTGGATGTGGTTTTTTGGCATGTCCATTTCCAAGTGGATCTTCCCTAGCTGTGAACTAGAGAAAAAAGTGCTTTTATTCCTTTCTCTTCTCATTTGCTTGGACTGTAATCCTTCTGGAGCTGGGGTTGCATCTACTCTGTCTAGATAGAGGAAAAAGATCCTCTGCTTAATGCCACTCATTAGCATGAGAGGGTCCCCAAGGGAGGGCTCCAGGCAATGTGCAGCTGCTCAGCTGTTTCTAAGCCTCTGGCCCTGTCTTATTTGCTAGCTTTGTTAAACTCAGAGCTTTAAATCCTGGCTTTTGGCCAGCCTTGTCTTTTCATTACAAGTATGTCATACACAGGCCCAGCATCCCACTGCTCGTGTGTTCAATGCCTTTTAATAAAGTGCCATTTAATCTGCTTAGCTCAGAGCCAGACCATGTAGGCAACCTGTGTCTAGGACCAGCAGTGGAATCACTTCTCCGAGGTGTCCTGGGCTTTGACATGAGTTATTCTCCTCTTTAGAAAGAAGTGAAAAGGATTGTTTTAAGTAATCGACCCTCTGGGTTCAGTAAGGGCTTAGCTTCTGTTTAGGTGAGGAAGCAAACCTGCCCAAAGGCAAGGGATATTAAATGTTGTCTATTAAACTGGAAGCTGGAAGTAAACTGTCTTTTAATCTTTGGACAGCCTGAAGCTTGTAGCACAGCTGAGTTGAAGACAAATTGCAAACTTCTGAGATTGCAAAGGAAAAAAAAATTGAAAAAAAAAAAATAATAAAAAAAAAGTAAAGCAACCCAGCATAGTTGCTGTTGGTTTGCAGCTGCTTGAAGACAATCTGGGTTGAGAAGAGGGAGCTGGGAGGATGCTGCTACCTGAAGGGCTGAGAGTTGGAAGGCAACAGCATTTACTTAGTGCTGATTTACTGTTCAACAGCCTCATTTGCAAGCACAACTGGGTTTAAATCGAAGGGTGATGTACTGATGGGTAGATCTAGATGCTCTAGATAAATAAGCAGAGATGAAAATGATCCAAATCATTTGAAGAACAGGTTAAAAAAACAAAAAGAGTTGAGCACAAGGAGCTGAAATTTTCAAACAAGGCTGATCTGATTTAATACTTTGCTAGTGAGATGTTCAGGTGTCTAAAGTTTTACAGCTTGGGGTTCCTGGGGACTTTTTCACTGTGTTCCTAAATCATGTAAGCATGGGCTCATGCTGGGTAAACAAGGGCCGTGTCTCTGAATAAATCAAGACAGCTTCATTAAAGCCAAGGGGACTGTCTTAATTCACCACAGATGAAGATCTGAGCCACTGGATTTTGTGTGCAGCTGGAGGTCTGAAGGCTGCCTAATTATGTGGAGATGCTGTTAAATGTTTGTTTCCATGTAACCCAGGAAGAATTTCCCAGTTTGATTTATTACCTGGATGACCTGATAAAGTCAAAGCACACAGAGAAGGCAGGGTTATTTTTTTTAGCCTTGGGAAGATTTATTTATTCATTTATTTATTTTAGCTACTGCTGGAAAAAAAAATCTATCCAGAGATGTGTGGCTACTTAAGTTTTCATCCCCCTTGCTTCTTGGTTACCTCCTGCAACTAGATGGGTCCTCCCCATGAGATTACTGCAACTTCTCTCTAGTCAGTTTATGTTGCTTTTCTCTGCTTTATGTTGATCTTTAATATGTAAAATAATTTGAAGGAATTTAAGGTGTGTCCAGGTCTTGGGCTTGTCTCTCTTGGCCTGCCTTGTTGAAATACATCATTCAGGTTTTTATCAGCTGCTTGACCACACCTGAGAACCAATGAGACCCAAAGCACTGAAGCATCTGCCTTCATTGGCTTATCTTCTCCCCAGCACATCTCCCTTCATCTCCCTTTCTCCTTCCAACCTTCCTCAGGGCCAGAGCACTGCCTATGGATCCAGCAGTGCACTCCCAGCTCTCTGCACAACACTCCTGCTTGCAATGTGTGCAGCATCACTGTGACAGAAATAAAACCAGCCTGCTGCTTTATCTTCCCCAGATCTGAGCTCCATTTAGGTCTGCTCTTGTGCCCCAGAGTTTGCCACAGCCCTGCTAACTTTCTTTTCCACCCAAAGCACACAGTACAGAAAATTCCTTGATTACAGAGAAGTGTGGCTCTCAAATCCTGGGGAAGAAATTCTGTCTTTATTCAGCAATATCCTCTTATTCCAGGGGGTGCTGGAAGGCACTGTGAGCTTTATTTGTCCCCTTGTGTTGGCTGATTATCCCAGCTTAGGGCATCTTGCACGGCCATGCTAAATTCCTCTTGCCATGTGTAACTGTCATCTCTGCTAAGCCTCCACCTCCCTGCTGTGCTCAAACAGCAGTTCAGAGTACAAGGACAAGTTGAATCTGATAGAAGGAGCCTCTCATCTACAACCAGCTTGTGGAACTCGGGGACTGTAAATGCAAAGCTCAGGTCACCCACTGCTATCTCCAGGCAGCAACTGGTTGGCAGCTGTTGGAGAGAATTGGTTTGGGCAAGGATGCACTGTGCTGGTGATGTATCAGCTGCTCCACGGGCATCTCTTTCCCCACTCTTTGCTAATGCTGCATCTTGTCTGAGATCCCCTAGAAATGGAAGGGGCCCAAGCTGGTGACAGCAGAAGTCAGCAGCTTTTAAAAGAAAAGTGCTTTTGGCAGCATGGGAGCAGCTTTCTGGTGGCAGCACCGGGATGGGCAGAGCTGAGATCCAAACTCGGTGGCTGGGAGCTCCAGAAACTTGTCTGCTGAGGTTACTGGGCCCTTTCTCTTTGGGCTAGAAGCTGCCAGGTCAGAATGAATCAGTCTCATTTAGGTGCCAGCACAGGATGTTCCAGAGACAGTTGTCATCAAAATCCACAAATCTACAGATGATCAGCCCAGCAGTGTCAGACCTCTGCAAGATCCCTGTGGCCACTACTTTAACCTTTTCCAAGCCAACCTGTTGCCACATCAGCCCACCTTCCCAGGTGATGCCTTTGGTCAGACAGATGGTGAACAGCCTTCTTTTGCCTGGGCTAAACTCAGTCCCTTCTCCTGATGCACCCCTTTGCTCCTGTGCCCATTGTGCCTAAAGAACACAGGGTTGGAGATGCCTTTTAGTTCAGACCTGAGCAGAACAATGCTGTGTTCTTAGTTCATTGAGGAATTGTTGCACCACAGTGCTTTATTTTTCCTTCTCCTGATGCCTCTTTCTCTGAAGAGGGTCAAATCACAAAAGGAGTTAACAGCTTGCAGGTGTCTGGTGCTACAGCAAAAATCACTGCCAGGTTCTTCTTTCCTTTCTATTAATTGTCTCCTATTAGTGCTGTCTGGAGCAATGTATACAGTTGGTGTCTCCATGGCATGCCAGTAGACAGAGGTGCTTGAGAAATACTAGACAGGTTTTGATTCCTTTAAAACCACAAGCTGAAGCTTTCTTCTTAAGTACATGAGCATTTTAGTTAATGTGTTTTCTCCTGTTTGTTTGGGTGGCTTTTTCTTTTTTCTTTTTTTTTTTCCTGGTTCTCTAATTGTTATTACTAAAATACACACACCAATAATTCCCTTCCTCTGAGCCAGGCTCTTATGACTCCATAACACAATTACTGCAAATTAGCATCTCATGAAAAAACAAAGAACCACCAGCAAGCACAAAAACCCAAACAAACCCTCCCAACTGCCTGACATTGTAAAACGACTTAAACCACCAAGAGGCAAGAATGGTCATTAGGTTTGCAAATCAAAATGCTTTGGAGTGCTTGGGACTTTAATTCAACAGCATTGTAGGTTTTTATTTATGCTCAGAGTTGGTGTGGTTGGAAGGTTTGGAGGTGAAGTATAAATGTCTTACCTGGGGAAGGAAAGGTGCATTGTGCTATTTATTGCATCCCCCTGGAGATGCAATATTTTTTGCATCAACCCTGCTGATGGCCAAGCACAGAGGAAGCTCTCCAAACAATTCCATTAGCATCTTAGTTTCCAGAAGAAGAAAAGCAACTATTTCATTTTAGATGTCACCCCTCTTCACTAAAAGTCAGTTAAAATCAACACTCTTGTGCCCAGATTTGAGCTGCCAGAACAAATTCTCCATCTCAAAATTGGAGAGAGCAAAAAGGCCCAGCTGCAGATGTGGCTGAACTTCTGATCCTGCTCAGCTTTGCTCACTCTTTGTGAAAATACCATGGGGAGGAAAAAAAAAAATTAAATACATGAAAATATTTCTATTGTTAAAAAGCTTTTTTTCCCCTATAACTCAATTTTTAATGTAGGTGCATAATAGTAATAAATTAATATATAATAGTAATATTTTCCTCAGCTCACTTAGCCAAAATTTGAGCTTTTAATGAGAATTTCTGGGCGATACATGATCAACAGGATCCAATGATAAGTGGTGATAAAATATGAAAGCAAATACATTATCTGCAAGGTTCTCTATGTCTTTTTTTAACTCCATATAGATTAGAAAGGGACTTAGATGTAGGCTGGACAAACTCTTGCCTTGGTTTTGGAAGCTTTTTGGTCACTCAAGGAAAAAACCTTCCATGGAGAAGGTGATGGAATATGGGATGTGATTAGGAACACATCTTGCCTTGAGCAACTTGGTGTTGAAGGTGTGAATTTCTTGGCCTCTTTTACCTTGCAGCTGAGCCCCAGAGAACACACAGAGCTTTTCTCAGGCTGCCTGCTGTTAGAGTACCAGAGCATGCTGCCTCTTGGCAGAAAGATGGGGCACAATGTTCTTTCTATACTGAAGAATGGACCTAAATGAAGATGATTTTCCATACACAACATTCCTGTGACTCAACGTCCCTGAAACGAGGTGCTGGATTTCAAAACACAACTCGGGGCATGGGGAGGTGGAAGAAGGAGTTGCATCATTTATTTTTTAGGTGCCTAACTCTGTTTCTAGGCAATAAAGTACTTCAGCCCCAAGTACCTAGAGGAGGAGAGTAACTGCTAATTGAAGTTCTTGTCTCATAGATTGGAAATTCTCATGCAACGATCCAGGGGAGATTTGAGTTTAGGAAGTGTTTGTTTTTTGTGAGTGTATATAAGGAGTGCTGCTTGGTTTAGCAGACTCTGAGGTGAATAAGTGTCCCTCTTGCCTAATATTTGAACTTGATTTGCTCAGGATGATGATAATAATACAATAAGAGAGCTCAGTATCTGGGGGCACACTTGCTGACCCTTATCCTCACAGTGCTCTACATGCTGGGACTCAAATGGTGACTTGTTTTAGCAAAGAGATAAAAGTGAGAAAGGAGAAACAGCTAAATGAAAAAAAAAAAAGTTAATTTTAATCAGGAAAAGAATCAGTAGAGTCTCACTTCATGCTTCACTGAAGATGAACCTCCTTACAAAATCAATACACAGGGAAAAAAAAAGAACATGCTGATTTCCCTGTGTTAACACTAACCAGGTAACATTACCTTGGAATAAAAAAAAAATCAGGTTCAATAACCCACCTCTCTGAGGCTGGAACACTGTTCCTTTGCTCATCATCTGTGGTTGATTGCTTCCTGCAGAGGGTTCTTATTCTACCACGAGAAACACACCTTAAAAATTAGTTGTGAAAGCTACATTTTAAATGAAAAGAGCTATATAACTGGATTTCACCCCTTTTATTCAGCATGATGTGGGAGACTGTCTCAGAGAGCTGAGCTAGAAATGGTTTGGTGATGGAGAAACCAGAAATGAATTGTTGTTCCTTGCAATTTTTAACTCCCACTCTACAGCACACCAGAACAGAAAACTCTCAAGTCATCAGAATTGGCCAGTACTGCAGCAGTTCTCTCAGAAATTGAGTGTCTGGTGTGATGCATGGTCTTAAAAAAAAAAAAGACTATAATATAAATAAGCTGGATACTAGTCAGCAAATACAGGGTGTTTTGCATGGTGTTGGTGCCAAGCCTGTGTGGAAGGTATTTTATGATAAAAAACCAGGAAAACAGGAGAAGCAGGAAGCCCTTAAAAAAGGAATTGGTCAATGAACTGGAAAGATGTGCAGCAGTATGTGTTAGATCAAGGGAAATCTGGCCAGAAAGGCTCTTGCTCGAGTGAGTTAACATGTCAGTGAGTAGCAGAGAGACCTCCCTGCCTTCACAGAAATTCGTGCAGTGAAGCACAATTATTCCTCCTTCTAGAAGGAGGAAAGCTATTGACAACCCGTGCTAACTTCCAGCAGCTTCTTAATGTCCAAAAAAAATACATTCCAAATTATTGAAGGATTTGTGTTACCACCTGGCAGTCACTGGATAGCAGAAGCAGCAAGAATTCTCTCTTTAAAGACTTCCAATGGACCAGTGTGCAAATGCAATCCCTTTCCTGACCTCTGTCCAAAAATATTAGAGCCAAACAGGGGAGGAGAAATTAATTTTTTTTTAAACTGCTGACCTTTCATATTTCATTTTCATCCCACGTTAAACCAGAAGCAAAATCTTTCTCTGAAAATCAGCCCATCTACTTGGTGATTTCATGGGTGTTTTTATGCAGGCCTGGCCTTGCTCTTCTCCTTTAATTCAGGCCCAACAGCTCGCTCAGAAATAGCAAATGACAAAAAAGCTCTGGACAGCAGCTTCTGCTTGACAAAAACCTGTTAAAACTTGCCCATCACTGCAAGAAAATTCACTTCCAAAATTTCATTGAGCTGCAAATGTTCTGACAGGCTGCGGGTCACACTCCCCTGATTCCATTCTTCTTTCCTACATTACAGCTGCCCAGTGGATTGTGTAAACTCAGAAGCTAATTCTAAGCAGATGGACCTGATTTTTAGTTGCTTTTCTTTTTTTTTCTTTTTTTTTTTTTTTTTCCAGCAAGAAAATCCAGCCACATTGGGAAACATCCTCCTTTTACTTCTATACAAGGCAAACCAAAGAGCTTCTGCTGGAGCATTTGCTTTTTGGCCCCTGCAACCTAAATTGATGCTTTCAACCCAACAGCTGCCACGGCTTCCACTTTAGGTCAGTGTTCAGATGGTTCCCAAGCTTTTATGTCCTGTCTCATTGAGCAAACAGTGGATTCATATTTTCATGCTGTAAAATATTTCCTGTTCTCTAGCACTCGGTATGTCTGTAGTATTGAGTTCTTCAGGGCAGACCAATCTGTCCTGGTCATCTGAGAAGTACCTTGTGCTGTGAGGTTAAAGTACAGACAGCACAGAACCAAATGTTGATGCTGGGAAGATATTTTTTTATGGAGGCAGCCAGGTTTGGCTGAGTAAAATAAGGGTAATGCTATCAAAATCCATAGACTGTCATTTCAAAAGGGAGGAAAAACTGGTTATTTCAAGCTACTTGGCTGCAAAATGTAATTAAAATACTGAAGTAGTTAATAGAATTGAAATAAAAATGAAACTTTCTGGGATAATGAAAGGAATTGTATCAGCTTGTAACAAGTAGTTATTTTCCTCCTTAACTGATACCCCAAAAACATTGAAATTTGGACCATCCAACCCTGGGATTTGAACACATCTGTGGCCTATGAGATGTTCAAATCTCTCCTGTTCTCCCCATTCAAGCTAGAAGGGGACACCTACACTTACTACCAAAGCATCACTCTTCACATTTCACTCCCTGAGATGTCTGGAGTTTGATATATTGAGGGTGTGTCTGCTGTGGTGGTGTCTTAATTAAACATAGCAATCAGCCCCTTTAGCCCAGCAAAGTACCTCCTGTTCTTTATCTGTGACTTTCCCTTTGTGCTCTAGCACCAGGACAGGAGTTAACTTCATTTTGGCCATTCACTGCTCACACATTTCTACTCTGATGCTCTTGATGATTCATTGTTCTCCTTTCTGGAAATCACAGAGCATTTGCAATAAAACCTTTGAAGCCTCTGATTTGTCAGCAGGGGTTAAAAGATACAGGGAACTGATGCTGCAATATGGAGGCTTCCATAACTGCCTTAATTCTGGCTCACATTCTGAGAGAGTAGGAGTCACTCCCACCCTTCAGCTCTCCCATGTCTTGCAGCAAAGCAATGTACATCATCAAGTCACTGGAGGCAGCTTCCACTTTGCAATATTAGGGAGCCTCAAAAAAAAAATCACAAAAAACAGCCCCTGTGAAATAGGAAAATGTCATTTTACTGAGGCAAAGAGGAGGAACCTGAGACACAGAGGCTAAATAATGTCTTCTAGAAGCAGAACCATTTATCCCAGCCATCCCAAATAACCTTCTGCTCTGCCCTCGTGGCTTTTTCTTTCTTGTTGGTGCCTCGTGTCTGCAGCCATCTATAAAACTGCTGCTGCTTTAGGTTCTCAGCAAGACTTGGAGCAGCTGGTCTGTGCAGAGTAATGACCCTGTCACAGGCAAACGTAGTGCCCATAACTTCAGTGCTGAGGAATACTGGCAAGGTACACGGGGCTCTCGCTGCTAGACTTTGTTGTTTAGACTTATTCTTTGCTTATGAACTTGTATTTATTTCTCCTCATGTGCTGTAACATATTTCCCAAACATGATGTTTATTAGAGATCAAGATGAAAAACAGGGTAGCAATATGGGAAGGAAAAGATTTATGGTTGAGGTACTGGGATGGGGAGAGCAAAGATCTTCAGTTTGTCTCTGACAAACTCAAAGTCTCTATTTTGGTTGTAAAATGGAGAGAAAACTATTATTCTTTAGGGCTACTCCTAAACTAGACGAAGCATCTGTTAGGCTTTATGATCAGAACAAAGCAGGCAATGTCATACTCAAGATGACTTTGGTGGTGTTTTTATTTATATTGTCCATCATCCTATTTTCAGCTTCATCCCCACATCCCAGCTGCTGCTTTTATAGTCCTCCTTCCACGATGGAGCAGTTGATGCCTGGACCTGAAGGTCCAATGCTCAGGAGGTGAGACAGGCTTATAAGCACTTATGGTGTAGAGAGCAGGAGCAAGGAACAAAGTCACTGTTATTCTGAAATGTCTGTATTTTTAGCAAACAATTGTTAGATGGAAGGTGGTGTATGAATCCCTTTGGTTTAAAGGAAGTTTGTCTTCTGTATTCAGCTGGCAGGTCATTGCAAGGCTCTAATATTTTAAAAAAAAGCTGGTCATTTGTGCTTAGCTAAAATTTCACTGTAACTCCATTAAGAAAGAAAATGGAGAAGGAGAAACAATTAAAATGCTTCTGTTTTGTTAAAGCAGGGGGAGGGAGTGGAATGACAGTGCAAGCACTCCCAGGTTTCAAATTCAATTTAGTTTTTATTATTTGATACAAATGAGAAGCCTGTCATTAGAAGATTCATTAGTGCTCCTGGTGGTTCCTGTATTCTCTTGTCCAGTGTTTGTGTGACCAGATTACTGTAGTGCCTGGCTGCAGGAGCAGGGGACTCCACAGGCATTCCCAACTGCCTGCAAAACCATCAAACACCTGCTGAAAACAGCAGCCTGAAACTGCTACCTAAGCCTTTTTGCCCCAAGAGATCAAGCCTGTGGCTGCATCAGCAACAGGGTTACAGCAGTGGGTTTGTTCACCCACACAGATGCCCAGAGCATCACTCAGCTCTGCTCACAGCATTAGTCCCCCTTGCTTTGGGCTCTGTTTTGCTGATGGTTAAAGTATCTCCAGAGGCAGGAGTTCAACAGCTCCCAGAGGGAATCAATCTCCCCATCTAAACCATTTCTCTTTATTCACATCTAGGCACCCTGGGCATGGAGGCTCCACATGGAGGTAGCACCTCTGACTGCAAAGCTCCTGCTTAGGAAGCCTAAGCCTCCTTTCCAGGAGATCCAGGAGATTGCATTAGATCTGAAACAGTGCTTGGATGTTACAGTAAATATCTCTTGAGGTGAAAAACAACCTAAGCAGGGAGCAGTGCAAAATTATGAACACTCTGCAGTCAAGCAGGGGCTGAATCCATTCATTTATTTAGAATTCCTCTGGTTTCCTAATGCAGGTTGCACTGTAGGAAATGGATTAAGCGATGTCCATGAGGCATAAAAGAGAGAAAAGTACTGTATCCATTTTCTATTTTCATGAATTTATTGCTATTTTAAAGTTACTCTCAGAGTACTGGTGTGTTGGGAATGATGGTTTAGCTGGTTAGCAGCCAGGCACAGCAGTAAGCTAGGATGAGTCTGGCTTTCTAGAAGAACAGTGCTTTATAGTGCCCCAATTTTTTGTTCTGAGTTCAAAGATACTTCCTGACCTTGCCTTCTCTGATGTGGAATCTGCCCAGGACTCAAAACATCAAGGTCAGGCAAATGCACAATCAAGATGCTTGTCAAGACCTCCATCCTAAAGATGGATCCAGAAACAAGGGGGGTTTCTACTGGCTCTCATTCTGTGATTGATGCCTAGAAGTGAAAATGGGGTTCTGCTGATGAGTGCGGGGAAGAGTGGCTAGTCAGAGCAAAATGCACTTTCCTATTTTTAGAGCTAAGGGAAAATAGCTGGTCCCAGGGTTTAGCAGAATTGTACATTGCTGGCCTGACTTGCATTTACCCTGAGGACTCCCACCTTGGGTGTCTCAGGGAGTGGGCTGGGTTCTGTTAGTGGGAGACAATGAGAAAGGATGTAACAGGGCACAGGGTCAGCAAGGACCCTGCACTTGGTAACTAGAGGAGTTTTTGCAAAGCCTGTGGTTTAACCCCGGGTTAATTCTGTTCTTCAAAAGCAAACCCCATTGCCTTGCAGCAATTAAGTTGCAAAATGCCACTTTTTCTTTTTTTTTTCCCAGGAAAAAGGGGATGTTCTTTTCAGACCATCTCACTGCAGTAAAAGCCTCTATAGCCCATTCCTGCATCTCCCTCTCTCCTATTCTGTTGTGATCTGATTCCAGAGTCCTGTAATATGCTGGTGGTGCCTAGATTTGCATCCTAATTGTGGTGCTGCCAAATGAGCATATTAATTAATGCTCTTCACCTTTCTACCCCCGTGTGCCTGGCAAATTTCCACAGATACTTTTAGCCTGGTCTCTCTTTTACTTCAGCCTGTTGCATAGCTAAGTAAAAAAAAAAAAAAGCAGCCTTGAGAGTACATGTTCTGTGGTGCACATGATTATAATTACAGCAGCTTTTTCTTTCCTGAGGTGTCAGGCATCAGAAGTCTGTTCATCTTCAGGTTCTAATTAACAGCACAGCTAAGGAAAGGTCTTTAAATGGCTACATGGTGATTTCAGCCCATCTATCTATGTAAGGTTGGATCCAGGCTCCAGGGAGGTGCAGGAGGGGCAAATTGGCCCTTGTTTCTAACAGCATCTTCCTTTGCAAAACCAAGGAACTATTTATCTTCCAGGCTCTTTCCATCAGTAGATATTGATCACTTAACAAAGCCAGTATTTCAGCTACGAAAGGCCTTTGATTAAAATTTCACTTGGCAGACTCTTGGATTAGATATTTTATCATCATCATGAACACTAGAGCCCCATCATAATATGAAAAAAAAGGAAATGAAATGGGGAGGCAGTAACCTGAAGTAAGAAGTGGAAAATTATATATTAAATGCCAGACATATACTCTCAGATACTACTGTGCCACTTTACATATTGTACAGTCAATTAGATTTCATAGGGATGTCACTGCAGAAAAATCTCCGGGGCTGAAAATCTTCTCTTTCATCTGAGCATCCTGCATAGCTTCTGTAAATCTTCCTGATTTTGTTAAGGGGCTGTAAATTTTCTGCTGTGTTTTTGTTATAATTGGAATTCTCTCTGCCTTAGCAAATGGAGTTTGTTTTGAATGGGAATGTCTGCTACAAAATCTGCTCTGGTATAGCTGGAATTTCAGCTTTTTCTGTTGTTTTTTATTGGGGAAAACTCCCCACTGCATAGGGAGATAGTTGATTGTGTGGGTAAATGCTACTGGAGATGAGTCAGCTGCAGAGGAGGAGATGACTGTTCAAGTAACTTGCTGTCAAAAGAAATAACAACTAAAAAAGAAAAGAAAGAAAAAACCCAACAACACTCTTTTGAGATTCAACAATAAGGAAGAAAGCAGCACTGCATTTAGCTGTAAGGTAGCAGTGATGATAAGAGATGCCAGAGGAAGATTTTTGTTGGGTTTTTTTTTTTTAGTTGTTGCTGGTTTGTTGTTTGGTGATTTGGTTGGTTTTGTTTTGTTTTTTTAATTGAAGAATCAGGGAAAAAAAGAATCTCTTACAAATAATCTATTCTGGCACTTAGAGGCTACTGGTAATGTTTAGTTGGGTGGTTAAGTCCTTTCTCCTGTGGTTCTTTAAGCTGTTTGGGCATGGAACTCTTCCAGGGATGATACAACTAAGTGCTAACACATTAAGTCAGGGAAAAAGTTTGGTTCAAAAGGTAGTCAGTGCCATTTTTTTAGTTATTCTGTCCCAGGCAAGTAAAATGAGAATATTAATCTAAGTAATTGCACCTATCTCTGCGAGTCATGTGCTTATATCTGACCTAAGTTCCTTTGGTAGCCTGAATAATCAATAGAGAAAGATACATGCAGACAAAATGGGCAAAACCTCTAACTTTTATCAACAAACTGAAAGTCCTGCAGCTTCTATTATTTATCCCACTCTGTGGGAAAATAATTAAGTAAAAACAACTGTTTCCTGACTGGGGGGAATCTCTTCTGACCTCAATTACAGCATGGGAAAGATGGAAATACAGTTTTTGTTCTGTTTAAGCTAGACAGAATCGATTGTAGGCAGGTTGTATTTGATTTACAGAGGCTGGAAGACAATATTAACTAAGCCAATTAATTATGAGCTTTAAATTATCTTGTATTAGGCATACCCCTTTTGTGTTTTAGCATTCCAAAATAAAGAATCTCATTTTTGTTGCTACTCCCCAGNGATACTTTTAGCCTGGTCTCTCTTTTACTTCAGCCTGTTGCATAGCTAAGTAAAAAAAAAAAAAAGCAGCCTTGAGAGTACATGTTCTGTGGTGCACATGATTATAATTACAGCAGCTTTTTCTTTCCTGAGGTGTCAGGCATCAGAAGTCTGTTCATCTTCAGGTTCTAATTAACAGCACAGCTAAGGAAAGGTCTTTAAATGGCTACATGGTGATTTCAGCCCATCTATCTATGTAAGGTTGGATCCAGGCTCCAGGGAGGTGCAGGAGGGGCAAATTGGCCCTTGTTTCTAACAGCATCTTCCTTTGCAAAACCAAGGAACTATTTATCTTCCAGGCTCTTTCCATCAGTAGATATTGATCACTTAACAAAGCCAGTATTTCAGCTACGAAAGGCCTTTGATTAAAATTTCACTTGGCAGACTCTTGGATTAGATATTTTATCATCATCATGAACACTAGAGCCCCATCATAATATGAAAAAAAAGGAAATGAAATGGGGAGGCAGTAACCTGAAGTAAGAAGTGGAAAATTATATATTAAATGCCAGACATATACTCTCAGATACTACTGTGCCACTTTACATATTGTACAGTCAATTAGATTTCATAGGGATGTCACTGCAGAAAAATCTCCGGGGCTGAAAATCTTCTCTTTCATCTGAGCATCCTGCATAGCTTCTGTAAATCTTCCTGATTTTGTTAAGGGGCTGTAAATTTTCTGCTGTGTTTTTGTTATAATTGGAATTCTCTCTGCCTTAGCAAATGGAGTTTGTTTTGAATGGGAATGTCTGCTACAAAATCTGCTCTGGTATAGCTGGAATTTCAGCTTTTTCTGTTGTTTTTTATTGGGGAAAACTCCCCACTGCATAGGGAGATAGTTGATTGTGTGGGTAAATGCTACTGGAGATGAGTCAGCTGCAGAGGAGGAGATGACTGTTCAAGTAACTTGCTGTCAAAAGAAATAACAACTAAAAAAGAAAAGAAAGAAAAAACCCAACAACACTCTTTTGAGATTCAACAATAAGGAAGAAAGCAGCACTGCATTTAGCTGTAAGGTAGCAGTGATGATAAGAGATGCCAGAGGAAGATTTTTGTTGGGTTTTTTTTTTTTAGTTGTTGCTGGTTTGTTGTTTGGTGATTTGGTTGGTTTTGTTTTGTTTTTTTAATTGAAGAATCAGGGAAAAAAAGAATCTCTTACAAATAATCTATTCTGGCACTTAGAGGCTACTGGTAATGTTTAGTTGGGTGGTTAAGTCCTTTCTCCTGTGGTTCTTTAAGCTGTTTGGGCATGGAACTCTTCCAGGGATGATACAACTAAGTGCTAACACATTAAGTCAGGGAAAAAGTTTGGTTCAAAAGGTAGTCAGTGCCATTTTTTTAGTTATTCTGTCCCAGGCAAGTAAAATGAGAATATTAATCTAAGTAATTGCACCTATCTCTGCGAGTCATGTGCTTATATCTGACCTAAGTTCCTTTGGTAGCCTGAATAATCAATAGAGAAAGATACATGCAGACAAAATGGGCAAAACCTCTAACTTTTATCAACAAACTGAAAGTCCTGCAGCTTCTATTATTTATCCCACTCTGTGGGAAAATAATTAAGTAAAAACAACTGTTTCCTGACTGGGGGGAATCTCTTCTGACCTCAATTACAGCATGGGAAAGATGGAAATACAGTTTTTGTTCTGTTTAAGCTAGACAGAATCGATTGTAGGCAGGTTGTATTTGATTTACAGAGGCTGGAAGACAATATTAACTAAGCCAATTAATTATGAGCTTTAAATTATCTTGTATTAGGCATACCCCTTTTGTGTTTTAGCATTCCAAAATAAAGAATCTCATTTTTGTTGCTACTCCCCAGTTGCAATCTGAAATAAACCTCAGTGAAGAACCTCAAGTGGCCAAGCAAGAAGGGAAGGTATTAAAAAAGGCATTTCAGAGGTATGGAGAAACCAAGGCAGAGAAGTAATAAGCAACAATTCAGATTCTTATACCTGGATCCCCAAAGCTGCTTGTTTTTATTCAGTCCCAAAATGTAACAGACTGAAATGAATTTAGTCTATGGCATTTTTTTGCCTTTGTTGCCTTATTAGTTTGGAAACAAAGATATTACTGTTGGATGGCTACTCCAAACCCTTAACAGTTTTCCCTCTGGGCTTTAATAATTAAACCCATTCAATGAAGTGAATTCATTGCAGTGCTAAGGCAAGGTGGTTTCAAACCCAACCAGATTTAATGTTGATTAAAATTTTTTCCTTGGGCAGCAATAAGAGGCCAAGAGCTGACTCAGAGTTTCTTGTTAAGTAGGATTTGAGTACCTAATTCTCATATCTGTGGAAAAAAACCCCACAGCATTGTTGAGAGGAAGAGGTCAGCAGATGCACAACTAGAACCCACTGTTTAATCTGCATTAAGTCCAGCTTTGAGTAGAGCTGTGTAGTTAGGGGCAAGATATTCTGATACCCAGTGCTCACTCCCAGCAAAATCACTCTCAGTGACTTTGAAGGATGGGTGAAGAGAGAGGCTGACAGGATTATACCCTCCTGAAAGGTTAAACCTGTCAGAAACCAACCCCAAACAGCTTTGCCCTTCGTTGAGGTGGATATTTATTGGCCCCTGAAATAGAAACCTGCACCTTCATCGCTCCCAACCTCACAGGGAAGACTCTGGAAGAAGCAACAAATGTCTGAGCACAGGCTGCCCAGCCCTGCATTAGTTTCTCTCCCCCACTGCACAGCTCACAAAGAGCTCTGTGACAGCAGAGCTGCAAAGAATTGCCTGTTCACCCAGCGTGAAATGATTCTTTCTTTTTTTGTTTGATTTTATATCCACTACCCCAGTCGGAAGATGATTATTGTGCTAGCAAAAGTGCAACCAGGAACACAGAGATTCTTGACAAGGGTAGCTGGGGTGTCATCTTGTTTCCCTCAATCTGTGGAGCTGCTTTGCAACATCGGTGCCAACAGCTTCAAAATGTTTTGTCGACCTCATCTTCTTTCAACTAATTAGTTGGGTATAATGGTCTTTGCCTGAAGCAGCAGATAAAAGAGTATGGATTTTGTTAACGACTGGCATTTGAGTCTGATTCCCTAGCAAGAAAACTTGTGATACTGTAGGAAACCAACTAGTATTTTCTTTTCTGCTTCAGTGTTTTATGAGACAGCAGCTCACACAGTTCCTGCAGTCGCATTCAAACTGAAGTCCAAACTGGCAGATACTTGTGTGTTTTACTGAGCTTATGCCTAAAATGTTTTTATTGTGGGTCACAGGACAGAGCCTGGGCAGTGAGGTAATGCTGTTGGTGGTCACTGAGCCAAAATGAGCCATTCCTTAGCCTATCCTGCTCATGTGAGTAGTTCCAATCTATAAAGACAGCTCTTCTATTAGTGTCTTCTATTAGAGCTCGTGTTGCAGCATCTTCACAATACCCCTGTGGGAATTTCCAGTCCTAACTCGAAATCTGGCATATCTCAATATGTTATAAATTTAGTTTTCAGTTGTAAAAAAAAAAGATATTTTTCTACATAATGCAGTTTAACATAAACAGGCTTTGAAATGCCAGCAATGTTGTTGGATATCAGAGAGTGCTGCACTCTTTTGGAGTAACTGGACAGCAAGTGTAGCTGAAAGTAGATGTGAATAGTTCAGCCTGGTGTGATTATTTGCTCTTAGTGAAAGGCTGAAAGTAAAGATCATAAAGCTAACATTTACATTCCTTCCCATTTAATCATAAAAAATCTTTAGCAGATGATTTGACCTTTAACAAAAGAGTTTTTATTTTTTTTTTTTTTCAATATTTCTGGAAAATGTAATTATATTCTCCTCTGTTTAATTGGTATTTTTGTTTTACTCTTAGTCCTTATGCTTGAATATGAATAATTGTTCTCCATCAGGGTAGGTGGCTTTTTTTTCCTGTGAAGTTAAAGCAAATCAGTGAGGCAACTATAAGTAATTCTACATTAGTGGTCATTTCAAATTGTGATAAAAAAACCCTTTTAATGGTCATTTACTTAATGGTAGTTTACTTAATGGCAAGCTGCACAGGCACTCGTTCATACACACCATAAACACAGACAGTAACAGCTTGATTTCACCTACTGAAAAACCTTGATCTAAACACTGCATTTTAGTCTCAGGTTAAGATATGTGGATGCTTTGATCTCAAGACCAGTTCCTGCTACCAACTGGAGAACATTAGCCTGGGTTTCTTACAGGTTGGTAGGTGCTGCTCAGCATTAACCAGCCAGTACCAACAGACACAGCAGAGGCTGGGGCTTGAGCTGTGGGCTGGGCAGCTTTCTGAAGATGGAGAAATAGCTCTGAAACTGGTGTACAACCAGTATCTTCCCCTTCCCTGTCCCACATTTTCATTTCCACAGTGTCTTGTTCCTCGGGACCACTCTGGGCTTTGCAGCTCCTCTGATTTGATGAGAAGATCACAGAATCACAGAGTGTCAGGGGTTGGAAGGGACCCAGAAGATCATCTAGTGCAACCCCCCTACCAGAGCAGGGGCACCCAGACCAAGTCACCCAGGAACAGATCCAGGGGGGGCTGGAATGTCTCCAGAGCAGGAGACTCCACAACCTCCCTGGGCAGCCCCTGCCAGGCTCTGCCACCTTCACTGGCAACAAGTTGCTCCTGCTGCTTCCTCTCAACCTCTTGTGCTCCAACTGACTCCCATTGCCTCTTGTCCTGTCCCTGGATGGCCCTGAGCAGAGTCTGGCTCCATCCTCCCTCCACTGCCCTCAACATCTTGACAGACACTGCTGAGCTCCCCCCTCAGGCTCCTCTTCCCCAGGCTCAAGAGCCCCAGCTCTCTCAGCCTCTCCTCAGCAGGGAGATCTCCACTCCCTGCAGCATCTTGCTGCCCTGACCTGGACTCTCTCCAGTCAATCTCTGTCTTTCCTGAACTGGGGTGCCCAGCACTGGACACAGATTCCAGGGGGGGTCTCAGCAGTGCAGAGTAGAGTTGGAGACATCTCCCTTGTCTAAGATGCTAAACCCCACAAGATGCTAAACCCCAGATGGAGTCATTCTGTTTTGTTGCTGCTGACAATGGGATGTAGGGATGCTTGCCTGGGTTATTTCTAGCAAGAGCTTTCAGGAGGGGCTTGTTTGGGACCAGCAGCACCGAATGCCCACAGCTCTCCTGGGCCCCTGCCCATGGATCAGCCAACACCACGCTGTGAGCAGCTGGCTGGGCTAGATTAGAAGTGTGACCTGCCAGGGTTAGATTCTAATAAATGAGCTGAGCCACGAGCTGTGGAGACCAAATGATTCCCCTCCTCTGAGCTTTCAGGCTACAAATGCTGTCGCCCTACAGGCAAAGCCAACAAAGAGGTTTTTCTCTGGGGGCAGAGAGACATCTGCTGTAATCAGACTGAGACACAGATGGGACTCGTATTCAGGTTAACTGGCCCTTATTACAACGTGTCTCTCTGCATCCAGGTGAGCTGCTAAATATTTAAAGCCTCATACAAATCTAGCTGTTTTATTTTGCTGCTTTCATAAAATATTGGATGGTCCCAGAAGCTCTAATAGAAGCAGTACTCAGGACTGCAGTGTGATCCCAGCCTCTCTGGCCATCTTCAAGTGTCAGGTGAAGCACAGAAAGTCATCTTGCAAAAAAAAAAAGAGCCAGTTTTGAGAGGACTAACCACCAGAGATTCATGATGTGCCACTATTTGAGATATGCCATCTCTATCAGATATTTTAACAGCAAATTATAAGGACTCCTTAATCCTGTGAGAATAAGACAGGAGAAAAATTAATTCAGGTTGGCATTATATTGCCCAGTCTTGGGCTGCAGGGGCAGGAGTTGCACCCTCTTTCTTCCCTGTTTTGTTAGCACTATCTGTAATTGTTGGATAACTCACTGATGTAACTCACTTAACCACTTGCATCTGTAATACAACTCTTCAGCAACGTGTAATTTAACTCCTCCCTCCTGCCCAGGGCCTATCCAGCATTTCTTTCCTTTCTACAAATTATTTGGCAAGTCTAAATATAATCTTAAGAAGATGCTTTAACTGTCTGAGACATTCTACAGCTTCTCCTAGTCTAAAGAGATGTAAGAAGCCCATTTAAAGAACAACAATAGACCCAGTTAATTTGCAGTTTATTCTTAATCTTTGGGAACTGCTGTGTCTGGAAAATGCTCTGCCTCATACAGAAAACTGGCAGGGAAATTGTTCTTGTTATTTAGAAGAAATTGTCAACTAGATGAATAGAAAGGCTTGAAAAATCCTTTAGAAGGTTCAAAACTAGTTGGTTGTCTCACTTCTACTTCTGCTCTTTGGTGGGAGTGTAAGAGATTTCTGTTGTCATTCAAGAGACATGTCTTAAATGGGGGAAGAAAACTTGAAAACAGAATCATTTATCTACAGACTTAAATTAAACAATGATACGGAATCCCACTTGTTGAAAAGGAAAAAAAGAAAAGCTCTTCACTCTGAAAAAAAATGCAATATTTACTAACGTTGAGAGAGATGGTAGCAATCTGTTTCATTAGTTATTCCAATAGGAGCTATTTTAGTCTCTCATATTTCACATTCTACAACACAGCGTGACCCATTAATATATCTAAGTTGTAAACTATTCTCCAAGTTCTTCACACTCTGTTTCTCTCAAGAGCCTCAGTAGAACAGCTTTGAATGAAACAAGAGGCCAATGTCAGGGACTGGAGGGGATGGAAGAGTGGAAAAGGTCTGTGCTTGAGAGAGCAGAAGATAGAGCTGGTGAAGAGATACTTGTGTTACAGCAAAGCCTGAGAGGTTTAAATAAACTTAAATGCACTTCATGGTTCTTCAATGGTGCCAGCATGAGAGCCAGACCCTCTCCATTGTACACTGTCCTGCAGGAGAGACAAAGTACATTGGAAGTGAGAGAAAAATAAGTCCACTTTTTTTCCCTACTCCTTCAAAGTAAGTTTGCTCTTCCTTTATGATCTGATTTCCAGTTCTGTTTTGCAGTGTGTTGCTTCTCCAACCCCTCGAGGCAGGCCTGGTTTGCTTGTTTTCTCCTCGTGTTGCACTGATGGAAACTCATTGAGTTTTGCTAATGATGCTGTTGTAGAACAAGAACTAAATCAAAGCATCTGTGACAAGCGATGAAACTGCAAAAATAAACTTTGGTGGCGAAGTCCACTTCAGCTGGGGGTTGTGTAAATACTCTCACCAAAAGCAAAGCATAAAGGGAAGAAGGAAAAGAAGAAACTATCTTAGAGTTGTCCCAGCTCTTTCAGGCGATGGTTCCCGTGATTCCATGAGCAACAGAGAACTGAAAACATTTCCTAATCCCTTTTGGAAATATTTCACCATATTCAGCTGCCATCCTTAAAGAGAACACTCCCTGGCACATCATTTCTCATGTGAAGGAAAGCTGCTCTTTATATCACCAATAGGTATTTTATTTTGCTTTCCTGAACTCGGGGTCAGCAGCATGAAGGCATTTCTTATCTGTAGAGATTCCCAGGAGAAGTTAGTGACACAAACAGCAGGAGTTTGAGCAGCAGCAAGAGCAGGGGAGCAGCGTGCTCTTCCCATGTTCTCTTGGTGGATCTGATGACAAGTCTTTGGCATCACAGAACACTCAGTGGAGCCAAGAGACCATGGGCAAACTTTGCTGTTTCTATTTTTGTGACTTGTAAGTTGTTTGGTTTGGGGTTGGTTGTTTTTTTTTTTTTAACAATTTCATGCTCCATTTTTTTGATATAACAGCTGTTGCACCTTTATATTCAGACCTTTTCTTGTTGGCTTTCCAGATTTTTATAGTACTCGGCCAGATCTGTCCAAGTGCTTACAAGGATGTGAGCTACATTATTTACCATAAAAAAAGAGGAAAATATACATAACACCCCTGTTCCCCTGGCTGCTTTGGCACCAAGGGACCGTAGATTAATTCTGAGTCCTTCTGGCTGCTTGACAGTAAAATCCTCAAGAATTAACTTGTTCAATAAATTACTGAAATGTGAAAATCATTTGGTACAATCTAGGAGTGCCTTGTCCTCGCAAAGTAAGATTTAATAGTAATTCCTTGCACTCTCTGTTCTTTAGATGAGAGGTGCTGTGTAAATATCAGAGGACATTTATTTCAAGAGACCTCAACTTTGGAAGGTGCAAAGCACCTCTAAGGCTGTGGGATTCTGGACACACATCTCTTTTCCTTCTGTGGCAAACACATTTTCAGTGATGCCTCTGTTCCAGGTTTCACAATCACTGCCATCTCCACAAGCCTTTCAGTTGTGCAGATAGAATATATGTTGGAAGTTTGAGTACAAAAGTTCCACCTCAACATGAGGAAGAACTTCTTTACTTTGAGGGTCGTAGAGCATTGGAACAGCCTCCCCAGAGAGGTTGTGGAGTCTCCTTCTCTGGAGACCTGTCTGGTTGCATTTCTGAGTGACCTGCTTGAGTTTTGTCCTGCTGTGGTAGAAGGGGTTGGACTTGAGGGTCTTTGGAGGTCCCTTCCACCCCCCACCATCCTGTGACTGTGATCTGGTTGGATAGCAGCTCTTTAAACTTGACTGTGCAAACATCTCTGTTTTAAATATTCATGTCACTTCATGGTGGAGGGGCAAAGCTGGGGGGTGTTTTTTCTCCAAGGGGAGGGAGTGACAGGCAGGAGAGAGTGGAAACCACATCTCTTTCCCAAGGACATCACTAGGTGTAGTGAATTTTTTTCTCCCTCCATATGCCTACCTTCTCTGTCCCAGCCTCTGGTACCTGGGAGTGTGTTGCTTTTAGGAGGCGAGTAGTTTGTGCTACAGGAATGCTAAAGAAAATTAATACATTAGCAACTGACAGAGAAAAATGCCAGTATGCTGGACAGCACTGGGGGTAGCTTTTGTTTGCTTTCCAAACATGTTTGCACAAAAAGCCATTAGCCAAGAAAGAGAGTAAAAAGGAAGGAAAAAAAAAAAAAAGACAGAGGGAGTGTTAAATATAGAATTTATTTCGGCGTTGTGCTAATATCATCATGAGGATGAGGGTCATCCAGGCAACAGAACCAATCCATGGAGATCTCTGAGCTGAAGCATGTGACATGAATAGCAAAGCCCTGAGAGCAATGACTGCAGCAAATGGTTTGTGACCAGGGCTGCCTTAGTCAAGGAATGGGTGAAGAATATATAATTTCCAAGCAGCTCTATGCCTAAAAATCAAAGCCTGAGAGATTTCCCAGTTCATTTCCAGGTAATTTGAGCAATAGGATGCCTGAATCCTTTGGGAATTGTGAACACCAGGCTCCTGACACCCACATTATTTACTGCAGCCAGAACAGGTCTATTATTCTTTTAACTCACCTAACAGTTCCTACATCTCTGTGCAGCAATTTCTTTGTAGCAAGACTTTAACCTCGGATCTTTTTCATTTAAAGAACAAGGCTTTGCATCTGTAGCAGAAGATGGAGCTGCCTCAAATATTTTGGTCACTAGAGGGGGACTGAATCCTGTCAGGGATGCACAGGCTGCCCACTGAACACCACTCCTGGTCCCAGCTCGGAGCCAATGAATTCGCGGTAGGTTGTGAAAGGTTTTCCCATCATTAAATTAACTAAACAATTTAATTGACAGTGATTGAGCCAATCTGTTCAGCCCTGACAGAGAGAAATCTCTTCTCTTGCCTGCATGGACAATTTGTGTAATTAGACACGTGTCAATGAAATGAGGTAAGGAATAAATCAGTGTCAGTGCACAGACACAGCCCATTTCTTCCAGCACCATGAAGTAAAATATCTTATTGTAATGACATCCTTCATGTTTATTGATACTTCTTAGTCCCCAGACCTCCTGCCTTGTCCATAGGGGGTTTAAATTCTTCTTTTTAAAAAACCCACAGCCCTCATTTTCCCACTTGTTACAGAAAAATAACCCTCCTGTCCCATCTGAGACTATCAATGTCCTGATGTCCAGGGCAGCAGTAGGAGAGATAAGAACTTTTGCACCCTTAGCCCACTTCTACCAAAGCATGTAATTGCTGTCTGATAATTGTACACTCATAGATCCTTCAAGTCCTTATTTCTGCATAAAAAGAGCCAGTAGACCCAAAAGAATGATGTCTTAATTTTAACTTTATGCTATAGCTCCAGTAGACAGGTAATCAAGTGAGACACCTCAGCAGTGACATGTAAGAGAACTATAAGAATGCAGTAGCTGTTTCTACTCTAGGAAAGGTTAGGTTTTCATTGTTGCACAGTCTAATTATTAATTCCTCTGGGTTTTAATTTTAACCTAGAAACAGACTTGGTGCAGCTCTTCTTGTGTCTGTTCCTGATCAGCTGCTGTGAGAGGCTGCGAGTGACCTGACCAGATGCTACCTCCTGCCAGGAAACAGCCCAGAAACACAAAACACTGTGTCCTCCTAGATTTCCCAATAACCTCTTAACAACTGTGTCCTCAACTGGGCTGTTTAATGTTTGCCATGAAAAAAAAAATCAAACAAATCTACAATTTCCTCATTTATCTCTCTTCTTTTTGTTAGTACTGTTCTAATACGTGTGAAGAAGAGGTGTTGGCAGAGTTTTTTGAGATTGCAACTGCTCTGATTGTCTACAAATGAGGTACAGTGTGGTACTCACAAGATTTCAACTCTTTGGTAGTGACACTGAGAGTGAAAAAAGCAGAACTCAAAAGGCTTCCGAGGGGCAAAGCTTTGGTGTTTATAACTCAAAGCCCATCCAAACTCAGGAACACACATAACTCTTTTATTGAGTGGTGCCCAAGTGTCCAATTCTGCTCTTTTTAATGTCTGCACCTCTCCTTAGCAAGTTCAAAAAGGGGAGAAATGAAACTCTCTTCTGGCTGGTGCATTGTGGAAACTCATTTGATCTGATAGACAAAAGTAGCTTCATCCTGCTTTATACTGAACTTAGCCTCAGACTTTAGCAGCTGGTCTGATGAAACTTGGTAAAATAAAGCAGAAATCCTAGGAGTGGCTGGAAAGGCAACTTAGTTTAACAAAACAAAAGAAATCTAAAGTTTTAGCAGTAAAGAAAGCCAAATTCTAAAGAACCTGAATTCATTGAAATGTTTGTGATTGATTTCAGTGGGAGCAGAAGTTGGCTCAAAATAGACTTGATTAATTAACAATAATGATATTTTGGCAGGCTCCTCCTAAGCCACAGAGGAGCAGTCTATGCAATTACCATTGCAAAATCATCATAAATATTTGGCTGCCTTTGCTATATTAAATAAAAAGTCTATAGTAGAATGCTAATGGATTGAGTGAACTCTTTATGCAGAAGAGGACCCTTGATTAAGCACCAGAGTGCCATGAAGAAGAAACATGACTTCACAGAAGTCCATGGCAATATTCCCACAGACTTCAGGAGGATGAGTTTTCACTTGCTGTGACTGTCTGTGAAGGTGGGAACATTCACCTCATGCCACTTTTGTGCCAGGATGCTATCAGCTCTGTGAACAAAGTGGCATCTGTTCCAGCTTGCCCAGACCCTTAGCTGAAAGCATCTGCTACCTCCTGAACTCAATTCCCAAGTCCCTCCTGTCCCAGGTCTGATTGAAATTCTACGAGTGAGCGACTCAAAGTTTTCACTTCCAGCCTGGGGAGCAAAACAAAAAAAGGGAAAACAAACCTGAGCACTGGATTCGAAGTGATGGAAGAGCCACAAAACTTGTGGCTGCTCTAAGGAAGTTTTTTTGGTTTCTTTAGATCACAGCCTGCTAAGTGTTAGGTGCTCAGGGTGTTAACTACAGGTGGGAGGAAAATTATTACTAGGCTGCTTAATAATTTATTATTAACTATTTCTAGGCTCAGAATCAAACATCTTTTGGGAGCTGCTAATTATCTGCATATCTTGTGATCAGCTGTGTTGGTTCATTGAACAGAATCACAGAGTGTCTCTGGTTGGAAGAGACCTTCAATATCCTCCAGTTCAACCTTTGTCCCAACACTGCCAGCTCACCACTAACCCATGGCCCTGATCACCATGTCCACAGGCAATTTAAATGCCTCCAGGGATGGTGACTCCACCACTGCCCTGGGCAGCCCAATCCAGTGGTTGAGAACCCTTTTGGTGAAGAAATGTTTCCTCATATCCAGCCTAAACTCACTGCCCTTTTCTGGACACTCTCCAGACAGAGACTGACACTTTTAACCTGGACCAAGCAGAACGACTCACCCCAACCCAGCCAGTCCTGAGAGAATGAGAGTGAAAACATCCTGGACACATGTAGTAATTCCAGAGGAATGGCCAGGAATACCTCACCCTGCTGTTTCCCAGAACCCAGGCTAGCTCCCCTGCCAGAGTCTCCCATATCAGGCTGTGCATCACCCAGTGCCTGCCTCCTCTTTTGCAGCAGTAATTTCAGTGGGATGGATGATGCTGTTACTCTGCATTGCTAAGATAAAGTCTCATTTCCTATCTCATTGGCACTGAGGGATAATTGAAACAGTCTTAGAGTTTGGCTCTTTATAAAAAAAATTGAGTCAGTAAGAGCAGAGAATTTTGTCTTTTGAATGATAATTATGTTCGTCTCTAAACTGTATTTTATTAACCACATCTTATTATCCCCCCAAGTGGTTTGGAGCTGCAGTAACAGGGAACTGCTGACTGTATTGTTGATGATTGACATATGATTTTCTCCTGGGTGATTAAATCAGGGAAAATGAGAGAGAGTCCCCTATTCCCAAGACTAGCAGCTTCAAAATGCTCCTGGAATTCCTTTCAGGTAACAATAACATGCTGACCACCATGTTCCTCGCTGATATTTTAACTGACTTTCAGGAACAATGGAAGATTAATTCATCTTTTGCCTAAAGCATTTGATCTTTTGATGGCATGACTTGTTGACTTCTAGATCATGGCAAAAAGTAAAGAGGAGAACCCTGTGATGAGGCAAAATTCCTCAACTTGGGGGGAAACCAAAAAACAAGGCATTAAGAAATCAAAGAAATGTAGAGGGTGCAAATGAAGTAAATTAATATAGTCCTTTGGGAGGCTGTAAAGGGTTTTAAGAGAAGGAAGGGTATTGGTGTGGTGGCCACTGATGCTGATTTCAGTTTGCATTTGGAGACAGGGTATTGCTGTGGCATGCAATAATAAATCTCTCCATATCATCCTTCAGCACAAGTTTGTTGTGAAGCTCAAATTATAACTAAACATGCTGAGACAGAGCAGAAGAGGCGAGAAAGCAGACCAGTATTATCAAAAAGCTGTTTGTTAAATGTATTATTGATCCTCTCCCTCTGAATTTCTCCACATGACACGCTCAAACTCCCAGTGAAAATGTTGATCCCATTAATATAGCTTCCTGTAATATATATGTCCATTTTATGACCACTCAAAACAATGAAAAGCAATGAACAATGTAGTGTGGACTACAGCTCAGTAATCACTTGTGACTGCAGTGCAAGCAATGGTGTTAACTACCATTATTTTTTTTTATTTTTTTGACCTCTTGGCTGAAAGATTGCAGCTAACTCTCTTCTGACCCTGTTGGCTTTGATGGAAGAGGAAAGTTTGTTTTGAGAATGATTCTTCAGCTGCAGATACAACATACTTAGAAGAAAGAATTGATTCTATCTTGCTGAAAGTCCTCTGAGACTTAATAAAAATACATATATATTATATATATTAATTATCATATATAATTAATATATAAAA
>VYZU01056887.1:150318-166123 GCA_013401355.1 Ceyx cyanopectus | reverse complement strand
TTTTTTTTTTTTTTTTTTTTTTTTTTTTTTTTTGAGGGAAGCATCAAAGAAATCCAGAAACTTTTATGCTTGTAATTTCATGTTTATTTTTGATAATTCCCCACTAGGGAAGTCTTATTTTGTAACCTGTTTTCAAATGAGCTATTAGCAGTCCAGACTGGGGCTGGAAGAGAAAGCAAGGTGTCTTNCTGGGTGGAAGTGTCAGTTCATATTGTGGGGATGGGAGTGGATGTGAATGTGGCTGTCAAAGCAAAATGTGTATTTGTGTCCTTTAAATGCAAGACCAGTTTTAATACAGAGCCTTTCTCAAAGAAATGAGTCTTGAAATCTAAGTCTTGCTGGGTAACTAACCCAAATAACGTGTTACATTATTTAGGTTGTATGCAATAAAATAATATTCTTGCTCACAATGGCAAGATTTTTTCATATGTACTGGTTTCTGCTGTAAAGTTGATGGATCTGTAATGTGCTGCGTAATTAAACATTGCAGAGGTATTGCTTTGGAGGGAAAGCAAGTAATGGAGGGGATATAGTAAATTTTGGTGATTACAGATACAATTGTGTAGCCTGGGTATAGGATGGTCTGCTTTGCTGATAAAAAAAATAAATCTGAAAGAACACAATTTTGATTGAGCTCTGCATTGCTCTGCTAGCAATGGATTAGGTTATTAAGCTATGATTTTTCCATTAATAAAACAAATGTTAATGCATTGTTTGATGCTAATAATGAAACCATTGTAAGAAGCACAGCTACTTCCATTACCATTTATCACCTCATTCACTACACCTTGTCAAGGCTGGGGATGCATTCAATACTTTCCCTTTTTATAAAGGTGAATTGAGAAGGCACAGCTCCCCAGGAGCTCTGCTGCCTGCTTAGTCTGCCTCGTGTTTGCTGTGTTCCCGTGGACAAAGCTGAACCAAGGGCTATAGAGAGCTGAACTTTAAATATAACCCTTTGAACGATTGCTACTCCACATCACTGGCTTCATTAAATGGTATTAATTCATAGTGGAGCCAGCTGAAGGAAAAAAAAAATAATCCAAACAAAGCAGCCAACCTCTTCTTCATTCTAGAATCTCTTAGCAGGCTGTAAAATGCTCCACCAGCCATCGTGTTGCTGCACAGATGAAGGTCTGCTCATCCCATCGTTTTTGCACTGCAGCCTGCATTCAGCACAGCAATAAGAGCTGCTTTTGGGTTTGGCAAGGCCAGGATGGTTAGATCTGGCTGGCTTGCAAGCACCCTGATGTAGGCACATATATGATGATCAGAGGATGGAGATCTTTAATACCTTCTCCTGCTTCCAGGAGCTTGGGTTTTAATACCTTGTCCAACAGGAGCTTCTGGGTGTCTTCAGTGGCCCTCAAATTGGGTGTTGCTGCAAGTAGAGGGTCCCATCTCTCAGAGGCAGTTGTGCATTAATCCTTTTATCCTTGGCAACGTTGTCAGATAGCTGGGGAGAGGAGATAAAGCACCTGCATGCTGTTTATTCCCAGGGCTGTAAAGCTTTGTGCAGACACTTAAACTGTAGACGTTGCAATGCAAACAACCATAGCTGCAGATAAAATCTGCAAATGCCAGCTAAAGAGAATGGCTGGAGTCTCCCCTTCAGTGATTTTGGTAATGCTGCACATGACATTTTCTCTACAACCGACTTGCAGAGGGCACCAAAAAAAAAATCAAACAAGCTTTCTGAAGCTGTTAGGGCTGGTGTTCACTAGGAGATGCTTTCAAGGTCTGCTGGAGCTTTTAGAACAGGGACATGCTATACACAGGTGTCTGTCACAAATAGGATGTCAGCAGCTTCCATCAGAAATAAATGAAGTTGAAGTCAAAATATGTTCCTGGGTGTCTGAGGGCTGCAGCCCACAGCTGTGCCCTCTTTATTATCCAGAGCTGCAATTTAATTTATTTTAAAGAACTATAAGGGAAGCACAGTTGGTGAGTCAAAGGTGTAAATACCCATAACCAAGCAGGTTCAAAGAAATGCTGCTGTGCTATTAAGAGAAATATTTCTGAGTTCCCCAGCAGCGTGGCTGCATCAAGTCTAAAATACAACATTTTACAAGCACAGCTCCAAGTAAACCGAGTCACTTACCACGATGCCTCAGAAGCTGGTGCAGCCCTTCATTTGTCTTATCAAAGAATAATCTGTCATGTCAAGACTTGGAAGGGGACTTGATTAAAAAAAGCAATTGAAGTATGAATGCTGGCAGCTGTAGAGTGCAGAAGTAGTATTTATATAAATAGAGAGTGAATTTGGTAACGTGGCCTGTGTTTGGAGTTGTGTCACTGACTCTTCTTTCAGCAGGTTTAGACACAAGTCAAGACTGGTTATTTTTTTCCTGCTGAGGTTATTTCTCTGCTTGATTGCAGTTTCCAGGCTCATGGTTTTAGATGCTGGACAAAAGCAGCATCTTCAGCACCCTGAAGCTTTTAGTGACAGCAGGGATTTGGGGGTTCAAGGGGCTGCACTACCTTTGTGGGCTCCTGTGGCAGGTCACTTGGCCTTGCCAGGGCTGGTTCCCCATCATAAATAACTTACAAGCTTAAATAACAAATGCAGCTCCTCCAGCTCCAATAGAAATGAATTCATCATTTTGGGGGGTTTGAATAGAATTTTCCATTCGGTGGCAAATCATTATTCCTAGTGGGGGGAAAAAAAAAAGGAATGGGTTTATTATTTACTATCTAGAGCTTCAATACCTTCAATATCTAGTCCTTCTGGAGTTAACACAGTGTGCAGACATAATGGTTACCTGTTCATACCTGCAAATCTTCTTTATGATCACCCGTGGTTGCTATTCATGCAGAGTCCCAGTAAAACACCACTGTTGTTTGCAATAATTCTGTAGCAGGGGACTCTTAATCTGTTTTCTCTTGATAACACTGTTTTTTGTGTTGGGCCACATTAATGTTATATAGTATTAAGTGAAGCAAATACAGTGTAGCTGAATCTCTGCCCTATAATTATGTATGACACAGTTCAGTAGCTGGGAATAAGCTAAGTTTTGACTAAAACATGAGTGTTTCTGCAAACAGTAACTGTAGTGCTTGGGTTTATAATTTCCCTCTTGAGCAGAGGCTTTTTTATTTTTCTGAAACAGTTAAATGGTACTGTTTAGGTATTATTAGTCCTTTTTTTTGTTGTTGTTTCTGGTTTGCCTGCATTCTGCAAAGTGTTCCAAGTGTCCCCTGTTCAACTCGTGTAATTCTGATTCAATTCAATAGAAGTCCTTTCTGCATTAATCACAGAATGTCTTGGGTGGGAAGAGACCTTCAAAATCATCACGTCCAACCTTCCAACCTAATATTTTTGTATTGGTTCATGTAATCCCATCCCAAACACTGTGGGTTTGGAAGCTGAACTCTTGCATAAAGAGGGGATAAGTTGAAACCAACTGTGGGAGCAGCACACTGAGAGCCTCCTGATCTGGCCCAGAGTGCAAAATTCTCTTCTACAGCCAATTTCTTTCACACTGAACGAGGTGTGAAAGCCAATTAATTGTTGAAGGGGGTTTGTACTCCTTAAAATCCTCCCCAGGGGAGGGTCATGCTCCCTCCAGGGCAGTGGGATGAAGTTGATGTCACCTGTTCTGAACTGCCAAGCAAGATCTCAAGCAGCACTTGCTGAATTCAGGATCCACCACTGGATCGAGAAGCAGGTGGTAGAAGTGACAATGGATTTCACACCCACACTGACATTTTGTGCTCTAAAGAAGCTTTGCTTTTTTTTTTTTCTTTCCACCCCTTCTCCAAATGTGAAGGAAGGTGAAAACTGTCGTAGTCGAGAACATGTGAAAAGCACCTTTTCTGCAGGATCTGGGGGGAATGTTTGAATTGCTTCTGCTCCNAGAGAGTGAATTTGGTAACGTGGCCTGTGTTTGGAGTTGTGTCACTGACTCTTCTTTCAGCAGGTTTAGACACAAGTCAAGACTGGTTATTTTTTTCCTGCTGAGGTTATTTCTCTGCTTGATTGCAGTTTCCAGGCTCATGGTTTTAGATGCTGGACAAAAGCAGCATCTTCAGCACCCTGAAGCTTTTAGTGACAGCAGGGATTTGGGGGTTCAAGGGGCTGCACTACCTTTGTGGGCTCCTGTGGCAGGTCACTTGGCCTTGCCAGGGCTGGTTCCCCATCATAAATAACTTACAAGCTTAAATAACAAATGCAGCTCCTCCAGCTCCAATAGAAATGAATTCATCATTTTGGGGGGTTTGAATAGAATTTTCCATTCGGTGGCAAATCATTATTCCTAGTGGGGGGAAAAAAAAAAGGAATGGGTTTATTATTTACTATCTAGAGCTTCAATACCTTCAATATCTAGTCCTTCTGGAGTTAACACAGTGTGCAGACATAATGGTTACCTGTTCATACCTGCAAATCTTCTTTATGATCACCCGTGGTTGCTATTCATGCAGAGTCCCAGTAAAACACCACTGTTGTTTGCAATAATTCTGTAGCAGGGGACTCTTAATCTGTTTTCTCTTGATAACACTGTTTTTTGTGTTGGGCCACATTAATGTTATATAGTATTAAGTGAAGCAAATACAGTGTAGCTGAATCTCTGCCCTATAATTATGTATGACACAGTTCAGTAGCTGGGAATAAGCTAAGTTTTGACTAAAACATGAGTGTTTCTGCAAACAGTAACTGTAGTGCTTGGGTTTATAATTTCCCTCTTGAGCAGAGGCTTTTTTATTTTTCTGAAACAGTTAAATGGTACTGTTTAGGTATTATTAGTCCTTTTTTTTGTTGTTGTTTCTGGTTTGCCTGCATTCTGCAAAGTGTTCCAAGTGTCCCCTGTTCAACTCGTGTAATTCTGATTCAATTCAATAGAAGTCCTTTCTGCATTAATCACAGAATGTCTTGGGTGGGAAGAGACCTTCAAAATCATCACGTCCAACCTTCCAACCTAATATTTTTGTATTGGTTCATGTAATCCCATCCCAAACACTGTGGGTTTGGAAGCTGAACTCTTGCATAAAGAGGGGATAAGTTGAAACCAACTGTGGGAGCAGCACACTGAGAGCCTCCTGATCTGGCCCAGAGTGCAAAATTCTCTTCTACAGCCAATTTCTTTCACACTGAACGAGGTGTGAAAGCCAATTAATTGTTGAAGGGGGTTTGTACTCCTTAAAATCCTCCCCAGGGGAGGGTCATGCTCCCTCCAGGGCAGTGGGATGAAGTTGATGTCACCTGTTCTGAACTGCCAAGCAAGATCTCAAGCAGCACTTGCTGAATTCAGGATCCACCACTGGATCGAGAAGCAGGTGGTAGAAGTGACAATGGATTTCACACCCACACTGACATTTTGTGCTCTAAAGAAGCTTTGCTTTTTTTTTTTTCTTTCCACCCCTTCTCCAAATGTGAAGGAAGGTGCAAGACTGTCGTAGTCGAGAACATGTGAAAAGCACCTTTTCTGCAGGATCTGGGGGGAATGTTTGAATTGCTTCTGCTCCTCTTGGAAGGAGGCCAGTGAAATTGGATGCACAAACCGTGGGTGGGTGGTGGTGGCTTGCTGAAAGCTTCAAGTCCTGCCTTGTAGGTTAGACTGCCTGGCACTTCTTTCAGCATNTTTTTTTTTTCTTTCCACCCCTTCTCCAAATGTGAAGGAAGGTGCAAGACTGTCGTAGTCGAGAACATGTGAAAAGCACCTTTTCTGCAGGATCTGGGGGGAATGTTTGAATTGCTTCTGCTCCTCTTGGAAGGAGGCCAGTGAAATTGGATGCACAAACCGTGGGTGGGTGGTGGTGGCTTGCTGAAAGCTTCAAGTCCTGCCTTGTAGGTTAGACTGCCTGGCACTTCTTTCAGCATCATCTGGGACGTCGCAGGCATTGTCACGTTGTCCTTGAATGTTCACAGCAGACAAGTGCTGCCTGGGAATACTGTGGGCTGGATGGGTTCCTCTGCCACTTCTCAGTGCTGGTGGAGTGCTGCTGGATGGGTTTGGGTTGCCCCAGGGATGGAGAAAGCCTGGATCACCAACTGATGATTTATGTCAGCTGCTTAGAGCAGCTTTTCTGCTCTTGCAGCCAGAAAAGGGATGCATTTTATTTCTGCTGGTGAGCAAACACCTTCTGAAAGGAGAAGTTCTTGGTCTGCACACTTCTAGTTGTGGTTGGCTCGTTGGTCCTGAGCTCCCTGGAGGTGCATTTCAGCTACTGCCACCCATATGCTTGCTTGGCTTATGTGGCTGTTTTATAAAGCTTTTGGAAGGGTTTGATGGGCCCTCATCCAAGAGGAGTCATATCTTTCTTTGAAGATAATGTTGTCTCTGTTAACAGCAGAAAGTAATCAAATATTTAAGGAGGGTTTGATAAGGGCTTTCCAAAGAACAATTAATTTGATGCACTGAAGGTTTGCAGATCAATTTTCAGCCCTGGGCAGCCTTACTTGACAAGCTTAAATGATGCTGTCACAAAAAGGCCTGGGTTAGGATGGCTGTGAAACTAGCAAAAAAAGTATCTGTGGCCAATGCTTTCCTCAGTTATTTCTCAGACTCAGAAAGTGTAATTCAACCTGTTCACATATTATTTGCCTTGTATTTTCTCTGTGCTTCTTCACTACAAGTTCATCTATCCTGTCCAGGAGGACAAAGTCCTCATTTTGCATTGCTTTCATATTTGATAAAGAAAAATATATCTTCTGTTCTGTGTGTACTCTACTTTATTTCTGGAAGAAACTGGATTTTTTCTGGAAGAAACTGGATTTTTTCTGGAAGAAACTGGATTTTTTCTGGAAGAAACTGATTTGGGCAGTTTGTATCCCAACTGTGGAGTTGCTCTCTTGGAGGTCACTGGATCTGCTATTGCACAAACTCCAGAATCTAGCTGGAACACAGTGGAGTGCAGTGATTTATTTCTTGTTGTTAGGATGGTACATTTATATATTGGTTGATGAAGTTATTGGCAGCTCAGCTGTTTCCATGTGGTTGCCTTCTGTTTGTTCTTTAATAGTATACAGGGAAGGAAGATGCAATGTCTGCTGCTTCAAATCTGTATTCCACTGCTGTCTCATCTGTTTAATACATTTCCTTTACAAATCCAGACTTATGTTTTAGCTTAATGCCAGCAAGAGCTCTGGAAGGATTTATTCTTCTGGACCCTAATGTAAAATGAGTAATGCTAGAACTGGCTCCCTTGGTAGCAGCAACACATTTTACTACTGATTGTCAGAAACAATAAAAAAGAGAATATGTTGGTAGTTTCTGTGCTATTTGCTTCCTGGGACTTTTGTCCTGAATTAACCTCTGCAAATAAATTGCACGAGTAACTTTGGAGAAGTTCTCAGCGTGTGTGGAGGGAAGAAACAGGAAAAAAAAAGAAATCAAGTTGCTGCTACAGGTTTTTTTGTAGTAAACATCAAGGAAATGAGAAATTCAGCCCAAGACTGTGTGTGACCTGTTAGTGCCAGGCATCCCACTGTATCTTTCAGAGGACAGAAGTCATCTGCTGGCAGCAAATTCACAGGGTACCTGTAATAACCTGAGCTACAACTCTGCCTTTAATCTGCTGCAATCCAGGGCTGTGCTGCAGGTAAACCTGGATTCAAAGCCACTTCAAGTCCCTCTCTCTCTTGCAACAGTGCTGGTGGTTAAGGTCTGGGAAGTGGGACAGCCCTATTACCATTCTGAGGGGTTTGGGACAAAACTGTCCCATTAAAAGTTTTCCTCTTGGCTTTTATTGTGAACTTGCTCCTCGCCGTGCTGCAAAGGACACGACAAGGATTTTTTTGTTTGTTTTATGTTTGCTGACCTAAACTTCCAGAGGCTTAACATCTAATATTCCACCTGTCCTTTCTCTCGTTCACTGGAGAAGGACAAAAGGCAATTAAAATCAGCAGCAGTGTCAGGAACATGACAAGAGCTGACGTTTTTAGGTTGTAGAGCAGTCCTTGCAATGGATGCTTCTGCAGGAATTGTCACATCTCATCTTTGTCTTCTCCTGTGAAGCTTTGCTTTTTGAAAATGCTGTTGGGCTCTCCAAACAGCAGTGTTTTGGGAACAGCTACCAGTTTGTTGTTGTGCTTGGGGTTTTATTTTCTTATTTTCCTCTGGACAGAGGTGCTCGCTAGAGCATCATGAGAATAGTCAGCCACTTGTGCAATGCAGGGAGGTAAAGGAGCATGTGTTTCAGCCCGGAGTCACTGTTAACAGTGATTGGGTGTTTAAATAGTCACAGCTCAAAAGGAAAGTGGCAGATTTTTCAGTTTGCTATGATTGGAAAGCAAGCTTTGCACTGTGAGGCATCCAAGGCAGGCACCACAGTGCTGAGAAGTTGGCTGTGATGACACACACAGGATGAAAAGTCTCTCACTTTTTTTTTTCCCCTACTATTTAGTTTTATTCTGGTAGAATCTCCATGTTTGTACCAGGGGCATGGCTGGATAAGGGAGTATAAAATGTGGGTTGGCTTTTGTCTTGCAGTTTATGACCTGAAAAAGTAGTTTTCACCACGAGGAGCATTGGGTTGAAGCACCATAAGAGCTGCCCAGGGACCTATGATGCAAAGATCCCTGAGCAAGCTGGGTACCAAAATCAGCTCATTCATAGATGGGAGTTCAAGGCACAGGATAAATATGAAGTGTAATTTGAATTAAGTCATTTAAACTTTTTTTTTTTTTATCCCTTGACTTAGGTTTGTTCCTGTCCTACCACTTTAAAATGGATTTGTAGATTTGAGTGAGGAGTTGAAATAGAGTTTGCAGCTGTGTCAGCTCTAAAAAGGAGAAATAAACATTGGCTTTGGACACCTGTGAGTTGAGGATTTGGGTCCAAGTTCTGTGCAGCTTCCTCATCTCTTGTTGGTGTATATAAAACTGCTTGTGAACTGTAAGAGATGTTTAAAATACCCTCATTTAGGTGAAGTGTGACTCTCCATTTGGTAAATAACAGAAGGAAATACAGAGGAGGGAAAGGAAGTCTGAGATTTTTCAGAAACACAAATGGGATGTTGGGGCTGGATGTCCAAGTCCAACTTGTTTAAAGCTTTGGTTTATTTGAGAAACTGAGCTGCAAACTTTTAAAAAATTACTTCCTAAATTGGAATAATTTTGTGCTCAAAATCAGCTGAAGGATGGAGTTTGTAACAGTAAATGATGCCTCTGGGAAACCTGATCTTGCTCTTAGCAAAAGAGATTTATAGAGGGAACAATGAGTGGAGATAGATGCAGTGAACTTAGTCTTTGGAAACTAAGACTGATTTATAAGTTTTGTTTCTGCAGTTTGTGCTACCATCAGTACCCAAAGATTGATTTATAGTTTCCTATAGTAAATTCATCATCATTTAGACAATAATTTATTTATTTTGGGGGGTAAACTTCATCCTGTGTAACTTGCTGTATGCTGCTGACACTCAGTGTAAAATAACTGAGAGGTTCTGTTGCATAAAAACATTAATTTTGATTTTGTTAGCTCATTAATGGGCTTGCTTCATTTTTTTCCTCTGCTGTACAAAGCAGTGTTACATTTAATTAGCATTGGCTGACCTTCTTTTTTTAGTTAGTTGTTGGAAAGGTTACTCAAGTCCTTAAGGATTACTGCATCTCTAGTTGACCTGGTAATTGGTGTATTGTTGCTGGGGGTAATTATTGCTGATGTTTGGGCTTGGAAAGTCTGTACCCAGCATCCATGGCTCAGAGAGAAGACAGGAGGTGCAAACCAGCATCATTCTCCAGCAAGGGTCAAAACACAAAGCAAGGAAATAATAAAAGCAGTGTATCAGTTCAATTGTGTGCACTCATTCTATATGTCAGGTTTTTTTCCTTTCCTTTTCTTCTTCTCCTTCCCTCTTTCCTCTTCTTTCCTTCTTCCTTCTCCTTTCTTCTTTCATTTGCATCTCTTAAAACCAAATACTGGTGTTTGCTGCTCTTGCAATTGTCTGTTGTCCCCAAAGCCTGGCAGAGCCTGCTCTGAAAAATGTCAGTAAGAGACATTAATTAAAATTCATGATTCAGAGACAAGTTCATGCACAAAGTTTGTCTGGGGTTTGGTGGTTTTTTTGATAGTTTCCTTGTTGAAAGCCATGGGAAAATGTGCTTAAAAGGCTTCTTGAATGAAGAGCTATATCACAGACCTCTTCAATTTCTTATATGGTCTCTTTTGCATTAGGCTAGAAACAATGGAGATGTTTTATTGCTTTGTTCTGTTAAAAAAAAAACCAAAACCAAAACAACTTTCTGACTCCTTTGAAGGGTCATCACCCATCACCATGCGTTCTGTGGAATGTCTGCAGGTTGGATCCACATGTAGCTGATCAATTTACCAGAAACTTGAATTATAATTACATAAAACCTCCCCATTATAATAATCTGAAGCATGCCTTTTGAATTACTGTAATAAAGACTAAGTATTATCACTCTGCCCTTTAGGGTTAAGTGTGCTCAGACTATCAATCTGTTTTACTGATCACAGCCTCGGGCTTGATCAAGAGACTTTATTTGCAGTAGCATCAATCTGCCAGTGGTTATGTTCAGGTCTCCACCTGCAAGGAGGGTTAATAGCCTTTTATGTTGGACATCCTCAAGGATACAGTGATAATGGGGTTCAAGAGAGCAGCTGAAGATCAGTGGGGCAAAATGCACGTGAAGGAGCTGGCTTCACCTTGATAAATTTCATTGTTTTACTCATTGGTGTGAAAAAGGGACCAAAAAAATTGACCCTCCTCAATTTCTGGACTTAAAAGCAGCTCCCCCAGCCCAGCCCCAGCATGTTGGTTGGCTGACTCCTGTGCTGAGGTTTGTCCCAGGTGTGAAAGAAAAACAAGGTGGGGGTTCAAATCCCTCCTTTTTTCCTCCCACATCTTCTCTGGCCCATTCCCCTGCCATTCCAGAAAGTTAATTTCATAAGGGTTTGACAGCAGGAATAGAAATGTCAACCTTGCACATGAGCTGGTTGCAGTTCTGCTACTAAAACATTTCTTTTATAAATGCTTTCTTTTTTTTTCCTCTTTGAAGGAAAATTTCTGCAAGCAACCAAGGGAGCTCAATTAACTTGTCTGTTAAATGTAACTAAAAAACCAAAAATAAACCATAAAAGTACTAGGAGTTTATTTAAAAAACAAAATAAACCCAATTGTGAACAGGGGAATTATTGAGCTTGCTTGATGGTACCCAGGCAATTGTTCACCACCTCCTGACTGTGTAGTGGGGTAGTTTCCAAGACCTTCTGAAGCAGAAGCATGGTGTCAATTCAGGAAGGATGGGTGGATGTACAGAGTGCTTTATATAGGATATGTTTATGAGGATATTTTCTAGTTTCCCAGTAAAATTGTGCTATGGGTGCAGATGATACAGGACTCGTCCTGTGCTAGGTAGGTTGGTTTGAATTGCAGAAGCAGAAACAGCTACAGATGCTGTGTTTGTGTTGCAGGGTGCAATGGGATATTTAGCAAGGCTCCTTCTGAGAAAGACAGTTGCTTTTTAGAATTTTAAGATAAATTATTAGGCTGACTGGAATGCAGGAATGGAGACAAACCAGGAAAATGACCATTCCTGTTCACAGACACCTTCTTTGAATGATCCAGGCATGAGCATTGAGTGTGCTGCTAATTCACTGGCTTTTATTTTTATTTTAGCTGATATGGAGAAAGGAAATCCATACGCTGTAGATACACCAGCTGAAGGTAACAAAATTCCAGAGGCAGACTCTTGTTTGCCAAGGCACGTGCATATTTGACATCCTTTTTGTCAGAAGGTTTAATCTTGAGGAAGAAACTTGCTCCAATCAGTTCTTAAAATCTCTACCAGGCAGAAAACGTTGCGATGGAAAATACATTTTCCTGTCCACAGTGTTTGGTTCAGCATAATTAACATGAATAATGCAAGACAATTTTCTGATAGTTATTATATTAGAGAGCTTAGCTGACTCATAACTGCCCCCATGACATAGCCAGAATGCAAATTACTTGGCTAGAAATAGCACAGAGCTGGTTTGATTAAAATGTGATACATATTTTGAATTAAAAATATTCAAGGTCTTACAAAATGACCTTAATGTCATTTCCCTCCCTCCCCCTGAGCCACCAAGGAATTCTGCACAATCATTTTGAGGCAGGGTTGGTTTTTTTTTCCTTCCTCTGTGAATCGACAGAACCTGCCATTCAGGGAAAATCAGGGTGTCTTATTTTTATTCCTTTCCTGAGCTTAACTACAGCAGAATAATGATGGAGTGTTTCTTGTTGTCATGCTCTTTGAGAACCCAGTTTCTTCTTGGTACTGACAAAGGTAATGCCCCTGAGGCACAAATTTAACCAGAAACCCCAACACTGCAATCCTTGTTAACAGCCAGACCCAACTCTGGGGCTTTCTCCCTGCAGTGTTTTTTTTTTTTCTTTTTTTTTTTTTCCTCCTCCTCCTTTTTCTTTTTTTTTCTCCTTTTTTTCTTTTTTTTTCTCTTCCTCCTTTTCATTTTTTTCTCTTCCTCCTTTTTATTTTTTCCTCTTCCTCCTTTTTCCTTTTTTTCCTCTTCCTCCTTTTTCCTTTTTTTCCTCTTCCTCCTTTTTCCTTTTTTTCCTCTTCCTCCTTTTTCCTTTTTTTCCTCTTCCTCCTTTTTCCTTTTTTTCCTCTTCCTCCTTTTTCCTTTTTTTCCTCTTCCTCCTTTTTCCTTTTTTTCCTCTTCCTCCTTTTTCCTTTTTTTCCTCTTCCTCCTTTTTCCTTTTTTTCCTCTTCCTCCTTTTTCCTTTTTTTCCTCTTCCTCCTTTTTCCTTTTTTTCCTCTTCCTCCTTTTTCCTTTTTTTCCTCTTCCTCCTTTTTCCTTTTTTTCCTCTTCCTCCTTTTTCCTTTTTTTCCTCTTCCTCCTTTTTCCTTTTTTTCCTCTTCCTCCTTTTTCCTTTTTTTCCTCTTCCTCCTTTTTCCTTTTTTTCCTCTTCCTCCTTTTTCCTTTTTTTCTTTTTTTTTTTTTTTCTCCTCCTCCTTTTTGCTTTCTTCAGTCTTGGCTGAAGAGCCTGTAAATTTGGGGGAAGTTTCCAAATAGACCCAAAACCCTCTCCTAGGGGTGCTTTGCTTATGCAGCCATCAAACATTTCCTGTAGCAGTCAGTGAACTTGGGCAAGAGTAATGCACTGGATGGAAAAGACAGTAGATAATTAGACAGGAGCACTTATTACCCAGACTCTCCCTCCAGAAATGTGATTTCCAAGGCAGCTTTCACTTGGCATCTCTCTTCAAAAATAAGATGAAATGGTGTAATGAGATTCTGTGTCACCCACTGGAGCACATTTGATCTGGAAGTTGGACATGTTCACAGGTAAGAGGATTATTTTGCCCGTTGACTGGCACGTTCCCCTTACAGCTCAGAGTAAAAAACTCTTTTGTGTTTGCTCCTGTGGGCAGAGTTTACCTGTGTGTGGCTGGCACCAGAGGCTGTTTAGGCTCCTAGGGCATCAGGACAATTTATATGGGTTTGGGGTCTAAAACCTGTCTGAACATCAAGGTTTTCAACCAAGCTGGACCTCAGATTTCAAAGCTAGTTTGAAGGATCCTAAGCCCAGCCTTAGTGGCTGTCCTAGCAAAGATCTCCAGGGGTTATTTATGCCAAAATAAGTCAGACCACTTGTGCCTTAAATCTGATTTCTGCAGGCAGAGCCTATGCCAGATTGCCAGCATGGCTTGGCTTCTGCTCCCACATGTTCTTCCTCCACTGGGGGGGATGGATTTGATGCAGTATGGGGAGCAGGTATGTGATAAAAGCTCTTTTACCAAGACTTTTCCCATTTTATGGCCCAGGCACTTACCTTTTGTCTTCCTATTCCCCACCATTCAACCATTACACACATTTTCTTTTGACCTTTTTCTTTGTTTCACCCTTTTTTGATACCTGGAGATGTGTGATAAGGACTTATCAGTTATCACTAATTCACATTTATCTGCAGGGATGCTGCCTATTAATCTGTGCACCAGAGTCTGTCTTTTATTCTACTAGCCAACGCTGTTGGGTGTCATTCTTCTTTTATACGGTTTTTCTGAGAAATTTAGCTGAAAATTAATGCCAGTATTCCAAAGACTGGTTTTCAGGCAAAGTGGGAAACCTACGTGTCTGGGTTGAATTAAAAAAAGAGGAGGAAGTGGAGACTCAGCTTTGAAATAGGTGATAAAATATGATCACTAGTGGATAAAGAGGCACCTCCCCCCAAATCATCCAAGGAGATTTTGGCACAGAAACTGGAACTGAGGTGGCCCTTGGGCATCAAAGCTGCTTCCCACTGGGATGGTGCCACAGGATGATCCCCAGTGCCTTTGGTGCAGCTCTTGTCCAAGAGCTGCCAGCTGAAGGTTAAGTCACTGCCACTGTGATGCTTGCAGCAAACTCCTCGTTGAGTTTTCTCGTGGTGATGAGATGCAACTCCATCTGAATTTCATGATGTGTTGGAATTAATGGCTTCATTTACGTGCCACTGCTGTTGCTCTTTGTGCCTCTGGCACAGACATTTGTTTTCAGCACCAGCAGATGTGGTAATTGAGCTGTTCCTTGGTTTTACTACCACTATTTGTAAAGGTCTTGATTCTCCCTCCTTCAGCAGGAGTGAACACCTTCTGAAGACCTGTTTTTCTCTCCTTTAACCCATCCAAGCTCACTTGCTCGAACAGGATTAGAAGCTACAACCAGTGGTGCTGTGGGAGTAGGTCACCAACTTGCCTGAAGGTGACAAGATCTCATTTTATACAGCAGTGGGAAGGGTGGCCTTTGCTCATCTCAAACGAGTGAATCATTTGTCAGTCTTGTTACCATTTTATTTATTAGATTGGTTTAAGACAGCTGAGGAATTAGAAAGGTCAGGTTTTTTCTGTCCTTAACTCGTGTGACTTGAATCAAGAGCTCATGTCCATGTTACAGCTTCTGCTTTGTGGCTGAAACCACTGGACTTGCCTGGATTTCATGTATTTTGTTTGTTTGCAGACCCTTGGGACATAGGAAATTGGTGTTAGCCAAATGCAGGAGTTTTAAATGTTTGCATTACACTCGAGCCAAGGCTCCCCAAAGCAGCCTTCAGTTCATGTTAAGGGACCTCTCAGCTGTTTCAAATATTTACATCTGTAATTATTTGTTCTAATCATCTCCTTTACTTGTTTTCTTGTGGGTCAGTTGCTTTGCAATAGTTGCAAGCAAATCTGGTTGGGAAATCTCACCTCTCACCAGCAGCAATGCCCAGTTATCCTATTACCAGCCTCTATTTTTTGGTTCCTATCCTGCTGACAACACGGGGTGATAATTTTTTACCTAGGTGTGTTCCAGTGCTTCACACAGGTCTGAGTTTTCCAGGCAAGACTCAAAGCACCAAAATAAATCCTTTCCTTGTGGCTGGCTTCACCACAAGCAAGGCCAACTAAATTTGTCATTACATTTGCTAATGGCTTCATTCATCTTCCCAGTGACCTGTGCTGCCTCCCAGTCATGTCTGCAGCCGTGGGTGTCAAGTCCTGGGCTCTTTGTCACCCAGCTCTGGTGTCATCCAGCTGCACGTGGTGCTGTGCAGCTGAGGACCACCCCCCTTACCAGACCCGAGTATGTGCCAAACCCTCTGCAAAGCTCAGACAAAATATTTTGGCTTGTATAATGAAACCAAAATGTCAGTGACACTGTTTAGTTTCCCAGGTACCGACTGATTGGATGGAGTCCAAAACTTTGGCTGTTTATGGACACAGGAGCTGTCTTGAGCTACCTCTGCTAAGCAAATCACACTAAAAAGATAGTGAAAGCCAGAATTTCACGTGTCCAAAACCTGCATTTTATTCCCCCCCGCCCCAGTTTTGTTTGAGGATATTTTTTCCCTATTTATTATTATATTTTATTATAATAATAAAAAA
>VYZU01056887.1:97440-149942 GCA_013401355.1 Ceyx cyanopectus | reverse complement strand
AATAATAATAATAATAATATCCTTTATGCTTACCCCTCGCAAATCTTGGGGCACAGTTAGGTCTGTTTTACAGATGGGATAATTATCACCAATTTTCTGCCAAGTCAGGAAAACCTGCTTTGCAGCTCCATCATCTGAGGTTTACCTGACTTGCCTCCCTCTTCCCAGAGCCAGCCTGTGGCTGCTCCAGGATGCTCATCCCCTTCTCCTTGCAGCAGGGGGGAGCTGCTGCTGCGGACACAGTGGAAGGCAGCAGCGATTGACCTTCTTTTCACCTGCACTCGCACGCCCAGAGGGCAGGGGATGGTGCTGCGCAGAGAGATTTTTCTTGGGCCTGAAAGCAATGGAGCATCACAGGTTATTAGCCGCAGTGGAACGCGGTGCTGACATAGCTCTGCAATTTGCCTCTGGATCTAAAGCAAGTGAGACAGTAGTAATCTGTCTCCTTGCTGCTGTGTCTTCCCACAACTTCAAAGATGTTGGATTTTTCTTTCTGAAATTTATTGGATTTATTTCCCTCCCCCCCTCCAAGACAGTAAAATTATTGTAGGTGTTGTCACCCGCGTGCAGAAGGGTAGATAAATTGAAATTAAAATAAATAACCCTACAGGAAACAGTGTTAGAGCTTGAAATAAAGGGGTTTTTCCTTCAATGTGTTTCAATACCTGGAAAAGTGATGCACACTTCTTTGTGTCCTCCTCAGCAGAATGGGAATGTCTCCAGGAGCCGTTGGGATTTTGCAGATAAATGCTGTTAGGGCTGCAAGGCATTTAATATATTATTGCTAGCAGTATAAATATCTGACTGAGATTAACTCAGCACTGTCTGAGTCCTGCAGAAGCAGAATCCTTGGTGCTTCTGGAAAAAAAAAAAAAGATAAAAAAATAATCTATCATTTCAGTGTATGTGACTTGTGTTAGGCTTTTTAAAATGCTATAGGAAGACTTTTCTTACCTTGGCATCTTCCTTAGATCCCTGCAATATGACTATTTATGGGTAGGTTGGCTGCCTTAGTGAGAAGGATCCCCATGGCAATTGCTCCTCTAGGTTGCCTCTGGACTGTTATATTCTTTCCCAAGTGATCCAAAGGGAATTCTTCATGTGAAGACATAATAAAATTGAGTGAAAACAGAGGAGAAAAAAAAAAAGGCATTTATTGAAGCGGAATGGAAAATAAGAGGTCTGGAAAACTGAGCTGCCTCTGCAAGCAATTGAGTCAAATGCCTGCAGATGCAGGCACAATAGATTATGGAAATTAGTCAGAATAAATAGGCCTGGATGGCCTCGGCAGCACTGTTGTGTCAACGGGTCTCATTGAATATGCTCGGAAGCATGGAACTGTTTGTTTCTCTGCCACGTGCATTTTTCCCCAAGTTGAGGAATGAGCTTGAAAATGATCCCTGCATTAATGTGTTTTCCCCTGGCTGCTGGGTGCCCTGGGGAAGCAGCTCCCAGCACACTGCTGTGATGCTTTCAACAGGTCCTCAGTGCTGGGGCTTTTCTGTTTGTCATGTGTTTTCCTGATGATTTGCCATTGGACTGCGTTAAAAAAGTTAAAAAATAAAAATAAATTAAAAAAAATAATAACAATAATAAAAATACAAAAAAACCCACCCCAAAAACCACAATTAAAAAAAAAAGCAACCCCAAAAACAAACAAACAAAAAAACAACCCCACAACAATCCAACTCTAAACCCCAAAGGGCAGAAATCTGTTCTTTGGAGAGATGCTATCAAGGGTTGGATGTCCCCGAGTGGGTTAAGGAAAAGAAAACCCAGGATGGATCAAAGCCTGGCTTGTTTTGACCTTCATGGTGTTTGCCATCCCTTCGTACTCACTTTGTATTCATATGTCATGGTGATGAATTTCTTGGTTAGAAATGTTTGATCGTATTTTCAGCTGTTTGCTTTGGCAGAAAAGTTCGGTTTAACCCAGGAGAGGGGGGTGGGGAGAGAAAAAAAAAAAGACTGCAGACTGAAAACAAACACTTTCATCTTCCCCCTCTGGTTCTTCTGTGTGCACTGGGGTTCAGTTGCTTTTTGGGGATTTTCTCCATGATGGTCCAGTTCTCTGGCCAAGGGCTGCTCCATCACACTGTCCTTTCTGCTGGGGTGTAACCCTGTTCTATTTTGCAATAATAAATCAAGAGAGATTGAATTCATTTCATTTAGACCTGCCTTAGGGAGTCCAGCTCCAGAGATGCTGCAGTGATGCTTTGGCATGTGTGTGTAGACACGTGTGTCTAAACTTCTCAGGCTGAGCTTGGCTTTTTTCTCCCCCCTTCCAGTAAAAACCTCCATGATGAAATGATTGAGATTGATTCTGTCTGTAGAAACCTTACATACATCTTGATTTTGTTCCTGCTGCTACCAGTGGGCTATAGAATGATTGCTGTTAGATTTTTTTTTTGGTGGGTTTTGGTTTGTTTTTTGTTGTTGTTGTTGTTTTTTTGTTTTGTTTTGTTTTTGAGGGGGGTTTAATATGTAAAATCAGTGTAATGATACAGTCCTTATTTGTGGAGTGTCTTGAAATATATTAGCATAAAAATCTAGCTGTGTTTTTTACAATAGCACTTCAGTTTAAATTGCATGTAACAAGCAGGCATCTATAAAATGTTTGAGCTATAGCTTCATCTTCAGACATGCATTGGAGGAGATGAAATTGTGTTTCCTTCTAGTTTCCTCTGTCTTATGTTTGCTACTAAGAGCAGACATCAGAGATGAACTTGACCTATATTCAGGAGACATCCACACGGGAACTTACTCTGATTTTTTAGTTCCTCTGAATTTTAATTGAGTTTTAAACTGATTAGGGCAAGGAGTAAGCCTGGGGTCTAGAAATGCAGATGTACTCGAGTCTGAGGCTACAACCCCCTATGAGGCACTGATGTTGAACAAATTAGTTGTGGAGAAATGAACCTCTAACACTTTTCTATTAGTTTACAACAGGATTAGTAAAGGGCCACACAAACTGCTGTGGAGTAGGCACAAGAAATTGGTGGTTGGTTTGAAAACATCACCCAAGAGGATTTTATTTTATTTTTCCCCAAAAATGATTTCTAGATTTTGCTCTCTAAATAGCAATCAAAACTCTGAACTTCTCAATCTGTTTCTGACATCTGTAGAGCTATAATCATTTTATAAACATAGTAAAAAAACCCTCAGAACACTGTTTGACCTGGGTGATTTTAATATGCAGAGTCTGACTTTGCTGGGGTAATTTGTCCTCAGGTTTCATAATTTGAAGAACAAAGCACAGTGTTTTGATTTGACATTAAGGAGGTGATGAGCATGTCAATTGAGGTTTGACTGATGTTTCTTTTTGCTTCACCAATAGAATTGCAATGATTTCCCATTCAGCTAAAGTGCAGATTAAAAACAAAACCCCTTCGGGAGTTATTAATTTGGGTTTTTTTTCCCCACAAAACTGAGACCAAGGTGAGAAACAAGTTATTTTCCTGGAAAGGTGGAGGATGATGTCAGTACTTTATTAAAGGGTTGTGATCAGTGGTGCAGAGTCCAGCTAGAGACCTGTAAGCAGTGCTGGGGAGTGGACAGGGACCTTGGAGTGCTGGTGGACAACAAGTTCTCCATGGACAGCAATGGCCAGGAAGCCAATGGGCTCCTGGGGGCATGAANGACAGCCCATGCTCTTTTTTTTTCCCCCCCATTTGACTAAACTGCCCCTTTCCCAGTTTAGGTTATAGCTGAAGCAGTTAAGAGGAAATCTATTGGTATGTCTGTGTCTGCTTTAGAGGCAGGGTTTGGTTTTTTATTCTCCTGCCTTTATTTTGCTGTTGTAAAACATCAGATGTTTGCTTTGAAGAAAAACTCTGTTTTTCTGGAGGTGTTATTAGTTAGGAGGCTTAGCTTCTTTCCTCAGCCCCTGCAGCGAGATGTTTCTATCAGGTAAGTACATCTCTCTGCCAATATTTTGCTCTTAAAGGCTGTAACTCAGAATTTGAACCTGAGAACAGTCAGCACTGAGCCTCCTCCACCTTTGATGGGAGGGAGTGTGAGATGAGGGGGGAATCTCTCTCTCTTTCGAGGACCAGATTCCCTTTGCATCTCACCCAGCCTCTGTTACTCACCCATTTGTGCCTTGGCAAGCCTGGCCCTTATGCTCTTGGGAGCTGTGATAATTTCTGAGCAATTTACTGTAAATATTGCCTTTTTTTCTGCATTGAAATGCAAGAGGCTTAACGATTAGTTTTGCTCCCTTTGTTTCAAAGGGAGCAAGTTGTGAAGTGAGCAACGCTTCCAAAAATTTTTTGCATATGTCATTTCTCATCATGATACTTGAAGGGTATAGTAATTACTCTGAACAGCTTAATTATCTTAAAAACAGGGCAGCAGAGCTATTGTGCCTCCACATTTCAGTCACAGCATGTGTGAGGCTGAGAAGCCCTTACGGCGACGCCAGTTGTCCTCTCCCAGCCAAAACTGGGCATGTCTTGGGTATTACTGTTTACACATACTCTGGGAGTCTTAATGTGACAGGAAAGGTGAAAATCAAATGCAAGTTGTCTATAGGAAATGATTTTTTTTTGTCCTTGTCAGTCAGAGCTCTTGGAAGTAGCTTGATGGAAGGGGATGGACTTGGTGGCTCAGGGTTTGTCAGCTTAGGAAGAATACAGACTGGGATATAATAAATTAAATAAATGCAGACTGGGATATAATATAGATCAGGGTGTGATGGAGCCCAGGGTGTGTGTGACACAGACCAATGTGGTTCTTGTGTGCATTTAAAAATCGATCTTAGGACCAAGCTGCAGTTTTTGGAGGGCACAAGTTCATATGGAAGAGTTAGTGCTGAGCTACTGCTCTGGATCTGCCCCTGCCTTGGTGCAGCTGTGGAAATATTCCTGGAGTAAAAAACAGTGCAAATGACATCCCCTGAAAGGGGAGTATTCCAAAAGAGAGAGATATCTATTTTATTTTTTTTTATTCTGAAAAGATATATGTATGTGTATCTACTACTGAGAGCTTTTCAGGTACAGTTCTTTGGCTTGCCTGGAGATGGCAATGTGGCAGTACAATTGTTGCACCATAACCTACTCCCAGGAATACACAGAAATTACATTAAATTAATACTAAAAAAAAATAAATAATCTCACTTTGAGCCAGCTCTGCAAAAATATAGGGAATAAATATGTTAGAAACATACAGATAATGCAGCTGAAACACAGCTGATTTAACTAAATGAGAAGCTTTCTGAATGGCAAATTAATTTTTTTATTGCACCCGGACACCCAACGTACTTTTAATGTCATGTAACATCCATTTCAGTGAATGACTTAAAAGAAACAGAAGCACTGGCCCTTTGCTGCTACCCATGGGCTGCTTACCCTGGGCCAGCACTGATGGCTGCTGCAGCAATCAAGGCACTGAGTTACTTCAGCTCTCAGGGTGGTTGTTGCCTTTATGCTCCTGCACCAAGCAAAGGATGTTTCTTGATTATCAACTTAAGCCTTGAAGAGTAAATAAGTTTCTAGAACTGTAGAATTATGGAATGGTGGGGGTTGGGAGGGACTTTTGGAGATCAAGTCCAACCCCCCCCCCCCGGCAGGGTCACCCAAGGCATGTCACACAGGAACAGATCCAGGAGGGTTTGTGGGGCTGGTTTTTTTTTTTTCCCCATTTTGCCGGTTTGTTTTGTTTGGTTGGGTTTTTTTCAGAGCACTTTGCTTGCTTGTAAACTGGAAGAATATTTTTGGAAAGGGGAAATGAAAAGATCTTGTGCTTAATTGCAGCACTAACTGTAAGAACAGAGCCTGCTCTAGCAGTGTGCTGCACCTCAACTTGTTTCTAAGAGCTCTGACAGTGATATTAATGTTATCCTCAACTCACAAATGGAGAGCCTGATGTGCAGGGAGATGCCAGGTCAGCCTCCAGGCTAGCAGCAAAGCTGGGGGGATAACCCACATCTCTTGAACCCCAGTTAATGAGGCTCCACTCTCAGCCAAAGGGACTCTGCCAGGTTCCTACGTCTGTACCTGAGTAGATTTAAATGCAGAAAATCCCCTTGGGTACTTTGGATTGTGAAGAATACAAAGGAAATGGTAGATGATATAATTTGGAGCCCGCTTTTATATGAAGCTCTAGGGATATTAGAAATCTGATTGCAAAAGGATTTTTATTTCCACAGGAGATAATGACTGCAAACTAAACACAATGGGTTTGTTCCCTACAATATTCCAGCTCCTTAAATTCCCCTTCAGCACCAAGACAGCTGAGTTTGGTCAACTGCTTTCATTGCAATTCCAGGCTGGAAATCTCTTGCACTGTGTCATTTCTGTTGCTGAAGTACCCACTGTTGTGTTCTGATACCTTTGCTGACGGGAGGCAAGCACAGTATAAATTGTCACTTTGACACGTTACACTTTGTAGTGTGTTGAATAATGCAGTTAACACGCTGTCACCATGTCCCTGCACCTTGCCAAACCTTTGAAATCACTCCTGCATGCTTTGTACTTTCAGATGGGGCTATTTGTTTACCAAGTGCTTCCTTGCTCCAAGAAACCTGATCTTGCAGAGTTGCCATTGGCACCAGATACCCAGGGAAAGGGCAGGGGGGAGGTTCTAGAGAGTGGGTTGAATGGTCCTAGAAAATGAGGTTGGGTTTTCTCTAGTTACACAGAATCACAGAGTGTCAGGGGTTGGAAGAGACCCAGAAGACCAGGTCAGGGGCACCTAGACCAAGTCACCCCGGAACAGATCCAGGGGGGGCTGGAATGTCTCCAGAGCAGGAGACTCCACAACCTCCCTGGGCAGCTCCTGCCAGGCTCTGCCACCCTCACTGGCAACAAGTTGCTCCTGCTGTTTCCCCACAACCTCTTGTGCTCCAACTGACTCCCATTGCCTCTTGGCCTGTCCCTGGATGGCACTGAGCAGAGTCTGGCTCCATCCTCCCTACACTGCCCTCAACATCTTGACAGACACTGCTGAGCTCCCCCCTCAGTCTCCTCTTCTCCAGGCTCAAGAGCCCCAGCTCTCTCAGCCTCTCCTCAGCAGGGAGATGCTCCACTCCCTTAATTAGTTGTGGGATTTTTTTGTGTGTCATTTCTCTGACATGATACTTTCTTTCCTTGGAAGCTGGAGAAGGAAGGAAGATGAGCTCTGATGCTCACAAGCATTGCATGATGTTTTCAGTTCTGTCAGATGCTTTGAGTTACCCTCATGTGCCACCCCCTGTCACATGTAGTTCCCCAGATCCTCAGATGGTGGCTTCCATACCTCAAACCAATCTCCAGCTGTGCTTTTTCCAGACTTAGCTGTGCTGTTTGACCTCACTGTCCTGGGCTGCTCGTGTGGAATCTCCCCAGTATCTCACTGATGGGATTTCAGACACAATATGAAAGAAGCTGTGTTTATTGCATACAAATGCTTTAAAAAGACTTGATGTCTCACAAAGCTTGACCCCATAAAGTCAGGTTCAGAAGTACCTTCTACCTTTTCTGTCCCAAATACAAACTGAGTGTTTGTGACTAGCAGTCAAGCACAGCAAAGGCAGAAAAAAAACCCAACTGAAAATCAAGTTCTTCCAGAGTGTGGAAAAAGGAAAAACTGATATTTGGTTATCAAGTGTCTCATTTGGATACACTTAGTTAATTTGAAAAGCAAATGAAGGAAGGACCTCGACCATCTGCCTAATGCTGTGTTTCTATTCCTGAGCCTTTTCTGATGATAAGGCTCTGGCAGAGCTGTGGCAGCCAGGGCTGTGCTCCAGGCAGAGCAAAGAATACAGAGTGTAGGAGCAATTAAGCTGCTGTTGGGCCTGGGCTGTGTGTCGTTGGAGGTGTTAGAATTAACTGTAGTCAGTCAGAGGAGAATAAAAGCTGGATAAACTGTTGTTAATCTTTTTACACTTGGATTAATTGCAGCATTTGCAATCTCCCAGTTGACTTCCAAATGCTTAGTTCAGGATGTGAGGCAAGTCGGAGCTTGGACCAGTGCTGAACTCCAGTGCCTGGGGAAGGTGGAAATGTGGGTTTCTAGAGATGTAGTCTGACCTCTTGTCATGTGCTCTGCTTGGTATTCCTTAGCCCAGGCTGCTAGGAAAGCAAGTGCAGGGTAAGGAGGATGATTTGGAAGCATGGCTTTCCCTTTTGATGAAATGAAATTAAAACCCAAGAGGAATAAATGAGATGTGGGATAATTTCACAGTGCAAAAAGCAGAGGGGCACTAGAAATGAGAAAGCAGTGGGTTTTAAAAGTAAAATATAAATAACATTTAAGAAGCAATTCAAGTGTGGGATCCTTGCATTTGCTGCTGCAGGAACTCCAGGTATAGATGAATTGAAAAAGGGTTAAGGGCTGTCCTGGAAGAGACAGTCAAGAGTTTTCCAGATGCCACTTCCAGCTCTGGCAAATAAATGCAGCTCTCAGACTGTTAGGAGGCTGGGTAACAAATCATCCTGTGCTTGTCTTTGATTACACTGTTCTTTAAGCATCCACTACCAGCTAAACTGGCACTATTGGATTGACCTTCAGCTGGACTTGCATTTTCATGGGGAGCAGTGGTTGATAACTATATTGTTCTTGTTGTCTTGTGGAGTTGATGGCTCTATATTTGTGGAGTGGAGGGTTTTTTCACATGGTTTGTGAAGTTTGAAAAGCTTTAGAATCCTTGCACAGCATTTGTAGCAAGAGGGCTTTTTAAATGCAGGTCATTATTGTTCTGTGTTGAGCTCTGAGTAGTGAATGTGGATGTATTTCCTCTTCAGAAAGTTCTATTTATGCTGCAATGATGCTGCAGGGCAATTTCTGTATCATTTCTGTGCATTTATCTTTGTGGATGATGGTTTATTTGAAGAGGTCTGTCTTTATATTGTCAGTGACTTAATGATGAGAATCAGAGCTTTAGGATTTGCAGGAGAAAGGAAGTGCTTGACAGGCAGTGCTGAAATGGTTTAGCCAATCTTTCATTTTAACAATAGGGAAATAAAATAACCCAAGTGCAGAAATAGATATTTTTGAAGCAGAACGTAATGCTCATCAGCATAGATAAACACAGAAAGGATTGATGTGTTTTAAAACGATGTCAAAGAGTCATGTTCAAAAGCCATGTTCAAACCAATAGAAGAGGGCTCCTTCTGCACCCCTTGTGTTCCAGGATGGGCTGAAAGGTATTTAACAGGAAAAAAAAGGAGTATTGCCTGGAGATGGGAGTCTGGGATGCCTTCTAACTGCTTGGTCTCTGCTCTGCCAACTCCCTGCTCTGATCCTTTGGTGTTAAAATGCTTGTGAGTGAAGATGATTTGTTGGTAAGGGGAGTTTTGCTCCTAAAAACTGAAATAGTGAGTACTAGGAAGCCAAAGCCATGCTCCCAGACTCTGGAATGATGTTGTCTGGAGCAAAACCTTGTTTCTTGGGCTGAACTACAGCTGTAGGAGAAACTTCTGGTGAGGATCACAAAGGTGAAGAGTTTGTCTGTAGCCCTGTCTGGTTGCAATGAATGCTGAGTCTTTGCAGGTTGTGCTTCACATGGACATAACACCTTTAAGTGCTGCTCCAGGAGCTCCAGCAAAGACATGGAAAGATAATATCAACCTGTTCCGGTGCGTTAACAAAACAGAGTGTGAGAGCATTGATTTCAGCAACTTGAGTCCTTTTTTTGTTGTTGTTGTTGTGTTTTTCCACCCTGACAGCATAGCAAATATTGCCAACCTTGCCTGTGTGAGGTGTCACTGCCTAACACTGCAGGAGTTCTGCCTGAAACTGCAATTAAGGCACCACTGGGCTTTGTTTCTTCCCAGTGAGCTGCTCCAAGCCTTGTGCTGGGGACTAGCATCAGAAGGTGCTGAAGGCACATGGATACCCTCTGGAGTCTCAGCCTGTCTGTGGTGATGAGGCTTTCAAAGGAATGTTCCCTGGTATGAATAATCTTTTTTTCCTCCATTGGGAACCTCACCCCTGCAGCATCATCCAGACCTTTCATAGCTGCAGTAATAGTGTGAAGTTTAAACGTGTTTGACAATAAACAAAATGCCTCTCCTGTGAGGACAGGCTGAGAGAGCTGGGGTTGTTCAGGGGAGACCTTTCAGTGGATTTAAAGGGAGCCTGTCTTGGCTGGGGAGAGACTTTTGAGCAGGGTTTGTAGTGACAGGATGAGGGGTGGTGGCTTCAAACTGCCAGAGGAGAGTTTTAGATTAGAAATGAGGAATAAATTCTTCACTCTGAGGGTGGTGAGACCCTAGCACAGGCTGCCCAAGGAAGCTGGGGATGCTCCAGCACTGGATGTGTCCCAGACCAGGTTGTCTGGGGCTCTGAGCACCCTGCTCTAGTGGGAGGTGCCCCTGCCTTTGGCAGGGGGTTGCAACTGGATGATCTTGGAGATGTCTTCCAACCCAAACCATTCTATGATCTTGCCCTATACCAGCCTGACACTGTCCTTATGAAAAAACCTTTTGAGGGCTGCTCTGCCAGATTAAAGCACCCATGGAAAAGTCAGGACTTAATTATTCATGACCTTCTGTTAAGCTTTCCAGGATGTCTGCAGTGAAGGTGGACGTTTGGATGGTTGTTTCACAGCAGCTTTCCTGAAGATAATTAGTTGGTTGCATAATTGCCCAGTTGTTTCTGTTGGATTTTTATTTTTTTGGAGTGCTTCCCTTCCTCCTTTTCTCCCTCTGTGGTTAATTAACCACACCAAATTATAGTTTAAAAAATGGCTTTTAAAGCAAACACTTGTTAGGGATTGGGGGAACTTTGCAGGCTGCTGAATGCTGCTTGTCTAATTGAGAGACATCCCTGACAAACATGTGCTTCAGCCTCCTCTAAGTCCACGGGAATTAAGCAGATGTTCTGCTGCTGCTGTGAACTGGTATCACTAGAAACAAGAGTTTACACACACCAGCTTGTAGGAAACAACAAAACAAATCTGTTCTTTGTGAACCTCGGTGGGAAACTGCTAGGGCAGAAGAGTGGGTTGTTTGCAAGTGAGATTACAGCTGGATTTAATGCTGACCTGCTCAAAAAGCAGTTTGTGGAGCTCTGAGTAGTTCAGGAGTATCTGCCATTAGGATCAGTTTCTGGTAATGGTGATGAGCTGGAGCTGGGTACTTCCTAAAACAGTTTTTTTTTTTCCCCTTGGAAAATACAAATCAACTGAAACTAGATGGTGACTCACTAGGATTTTAAATGGGGTGCTTTGATAAGGCCAGAAAAAAATGTAATTGAAACGTTTGTTATCTAAATTAATGGGGAAGATAACAGGTTGATTTGATGTGTCTGAAGTCAAGTGCTTCAGGGTTATTTGTTTTGCTTGTTTCATGGAGAATTTATGTTTGCTTTGTATGTGGTGAGAGAGGATGTTTTGAAGTCTTTTTGCCTTTTCCAGTGGAATGGCAACTTCTATTTTCAAAACAAATGAACAAACCCCCTCTGCTTGAAGGAGGGGAGTTTGCTTTTTGTTTTGTCTCTGTGCTCCACACTTGCAAAGGAAGAAGAAATGTTCGTGGTTCTGATGATGTCTGACTTAAGGGAACTCAAAAGGCCACCTGGATTCCTGCACATCTCCCAGATAAAAACTGCAAGTCCTCATCTTTCACCACTTAAAGTTTGTTTGGCAGCTTCAGTGCTGCACTTTTGAACCCTTACTGCCTATAATCCAGATGCCATCCCAGTGCAACCAGCCTGGGAGAGGGAATTTTAAATGAGTTGGAGCAGCTGCATCACTGCAAACAAGTGACTTGTGGAGTGATGCCAACTGAATCCTGTGAAGATATTTGCAGCTGGATTCCCCAAATCCCCATTCCTGCAGCTCTGTCACTTTCCCAGAGAAATCCATCCACACATGATGTGTATATTTATGGTTCTTAGCAAGAAAAGCAGCTTCCAATAAAGCTTTCTTGAGGTTTAAATAACTCAAATAAATCTGCTAAGCTGCTGAAGGTCAGGGTATAATGGCATGACATCGGATGTGACACCACTGCTAATCTAATAAGAGGAAAACAGATGTGGGAAGCTCCTATGATTTCCTGCTTATTAAGATCAGATTTGTCCTGTGATGAGTCTTTTTTTTATTATTATTTTTTTTATTTGCATTGTGGAGATGTGGCTGCTTTGAAAATGCTCTTAAAGATGCATTTGAGAATTAAGAGCTGGTTTGGCCTAGTGTCTTCCCTGGCTGCCCTTGGCACTAGTTTAGAAATAAATGTTATCCCCTTCTGAAGTAATTAGGACAACTGCTTTACGTGTGTGCACATCTCAGGCAAGTATGGAAATGCTACAGATTTAATAATCTTTGCTATTTTATTTTTTTTCTAAAGACAGTTATCTGGGTTAAGCAAACTCTTCCTGGCTCGGTGGCCAGACTTTTGAACAATGCCTGCCTGGTTTTACTTATTATTTACTACTTAACATGTTTCTATTTCCAGTGTCCTATTTTTCACACTTGATTGGATTTCTGTTTGAGTGTTTCCCAGTGCCAAACACCTACTTTAGACCCCTACAGTTAGGAAAGCTGATATTTCTTGTGGTGGAAGTCAGCAGAGATGGGTTTAATTAGCGCTCATGAGGTGGTTACAAACCCTAAAACTCAGTTATATGATGGGTGGGAGAACAGACTTGAAGTTGCCCTGGTTTTTTTTTTTTCCTGTGACTTTGTTATGCAACCACCTATTCCTTCCCTAAATCTCTGACAGGCAGCGTGCTTATCCTTTCTCACTAATAGCATTGCCAATTATCATCAACCTGTAAACAAGAAATGCCACGGGCTCATTAATTTTCAACCCAAAGTGCCAACGTGGCCAGAGGTGAAATCTCCCCAGGATGCCATAAGGGTGGCCAGGTGAGTGTGAGAGCCCAGCAGGAGTTATCAGCTGACTCCCCACCACCCCAGTCTGTGCCACAGGCAGATGTTTTAGTGCCTTTGCTGGCTGTGCTGCAGCTGCTGTTCAAACCCTGGCCACCCCAGCTCCTCAGCTCAACAAAGGAATCCAAGGTTGAAGGTAACGAGGTCTGACAATCAACTAGAAATGACAGGCTGCTGAAAATGAGGCCAGGTTGATTAGAAAGCAGGGAGGGGTCTCTAGCAGTGTTTCAAGACAGTGAGAGCATCTGTAACCTGCCTTTGCTTGGTCCCGTGCCCACCTGCACGTGGCCCTGAGACCTGACTGATGTGGTGTGAGTGGGGAGGGGAGGTGTAAAGTGCCTCACAGGAATTAGAGCCTAAATCCCCACTGCCTTTGTGGTTCCCTGGTGAAAATGCTTCAACCTGCCATCGCCTCACTGAGGAGACTGCTCGGGTTGGCACCTGAAAGGACAAAGCTGTTGAGGGTTTGGCTGGATGGTCACGAGTGCTGGTGTAGTTCCAGAGTTTGCCTTGTCTCTCTGGTCATCAGAAGGACAGCACAAAGTGCTGCTTCAGGCTTTGCCTCTTCATCACAGCCCGCTGGGGCACAGATGGCAAATACCACAGTCCTCTCCTCCTTCCCCAGCCTGAGGGGAAAGTGCTCCTCTGCAAAAGGGCTGCAGGGTCAGACCCGTGCACTTCTGTAAGATTGAATCCTCAGCTGGAATTGCATCTGCTGCACTCCATTGGTTTTACTTTTGCTTAACAGACCATAAACAATTTGTTTACATAGACAGCTTTTCATCTTCCACAGTGAATCATAAGTGAGCTCTCCAGGGATCAATCCCTGGTCTGGTTGTTGCTTTTCATTTATATACCAGGCTTGGATGATTTAGATCATCAGTGTTTCCATCTGAATTCAAAGGCAGCTGGTTTATGTCTTTTTCCTTGCACGAAGAATCTTACTAAAAAAAATCTACATTATGGATCTGGCAGATTAAGCTTTGCTTTGAAATACTTTGCTATAAACGAGAAACGAGGTGTTATGACCCATTTGCCACAGGGAAGAGAACCCCAGCCCATCAGTGCTAAAAATACAGGTCCCTCTCTCCAAGTAGCTGCACGTTAATGGCCCTCTGGTGATAACGATGCCCACTCACTATGTGTGTGCTACTGACTGAAGGCAGAATGTGTGCTACAGGGTCTTGGAGAGCTAGAAAGAGATCTGAAATGAGTCAAGGGGCTGAGGTGATGCCCCAAAGGTGACCAGGTGGGCATGGGGCAGCCTGCAGTGTCTGGAACCAGTGAGAAATGAAGTGTCCCTCTTTCACCTGCCAAGTCCCTTGACTCCTTTCCAGTCATCTGCTGAGTAACCTCCAGAGCAAGCGTGGCATGTGATTTTCATCACTCTTGCTGTGTTTTGAAGAGTTTGAATTTAGTTTGCATTGAGTTTGGATTTTTTTTAGATAATTGGGGTTTTTTTCCTAATTGTCTCTTCCCACTTTTGCACATCTCATCTCCAACGTACTCGTTTGTGTCATTACACCTCCAATAGCTGGAGGTATCCAAAATGACTACCTGGTGTCCATGTTTCACATACCATTAGTCATTTAAAAACTAACCTCTCTTTCATCTGCAGCCCTAATAATGCATGAATCTTGATTAAAAATGCTTCCCCTGAAATGTCAGCGTGGGGTGATTTTTATTTTTTTTATTCTTTTTTTCCCCTTGCTCAGTTGCAGAGAGGTAACAAAGATTAATAGACCATGGTGTTAGTATTAACTGCAGAGGAAAGCAGATGCTGCAGCTACTTAGTTGTGAAAAATACTGGATAAAGTAGTGTGATTATTCTTTGCAACTGCACCAAATGTGCTTAATTCAAATTAAGTCCTAGAAGGTGCTGCTTTTTCCCTGTCAAACTGTTTATTTAAAAACCTTACTTTGGAGCAAATAATTCATTCCTTTCTCACCTTGCATTTGGTGATTGCTTATACTAAGAGTCCACTTTGAGAAGCAGTTGGCTTTTTCCTTCATTACATATACATAGACTCAAAGATCTTACTTTTTTTTTTTTATATACTCCAGTAAACATAATTTGTATTTCACGACATGTTATGAGTTTCTCCTTGTATGAATGTCTTAAAATGAATTTATAAATAATTTTTATGGTTCACTGAGAAAAGCCATTAAAGGTGTTTAAAATGTTTGGAAGTGCAGGAGTTGAAAGAGTAGTTTGATATATATGGTGCAAGGGGAGTTGGGAGTTGGAAAGGAAGGCTGGTGTGGTTGGGCAAAAAACTCCAGAGGGCTTCAACTACAAATAATTAAAATTACATGTTGTAGAAATAGTCTAGAGGAGACTTTAAAAATGAAAGAACAAGACCAACACAGTAATAACAGCAACGTTTTCATTTGCTTGCTCTAATCTGGTGAGATTGAGGAAAATGCTAAATGCATTTTAAAATGTTTATATCAATAGAGTCTGCAAATAGTCCAGTTGGGAAGGCCCTATCAATGCAATGGCTCCTTCCCCCTCCATCCCTGCAGCTATTGAGTATTAAAAAAAAAAGAAAAATGCCACTTGTGATCCTGCAAAAAAAATCTGCTGTTGGGATTCAACCTGTCCTGGTGACCCTTAATTACTCTGGGCAATAGAACATCTAAGAAAACCACTGTACTCTCTTAATCCTGGAATCTCTGAGATGAATTTTCTGTTCACACATTTCCCTTTTGGCTTTCACATGAAAACCATCATGTTAAACTCATGGGTACTACGTTTAAGTTTAGTGAAGTACAAGTCCGTGCTGAACTCTTTGAACTTTCCACAATTAATTGCTCATTTGCCTTCATTTGGAAGAAGAAAAAAAATTATCAGATATAAATGGCTTACAGGTCCCAGGGTAAAGTTTCTTAACTCTATTTGTTGTTGTTGTTGCTGCTGTTTTAAAGCATTTTAATTAACTTTTTGCACACAAATATTAATGGAAATGTTTGCAACCATTTTCATACATGCATCAAGATGCCAAGTATTTCAGAAGGTGATTTTGATTCATTTTGGCTGCTCTTGCCAACTTTTCCAGGGGAATGTGCACGTACCAGCTGACAGAAGAAGGACCAGGGTTTGAGCACATAAGGAAGTGCCCAGAGCTTCAAAATTATCCCCACCCATTGAATCCCATGATAACAGAATATAATTCTAGGTACTTTTAACTTAATAATCTACATTACTCAATCTCTTAACTTGATTTTTGCCACCAGCTATATGATTACACAGCCAATTAGCAGCCTTGGAGTAACATGCAGTGTTAAGGCAATTAGTTTTGATGAAGTGTGAGTAGTGAGGCTGGCAGAAGAGGTGCTGTCATCAAGGATAGTGATGCTTATTCTCAGCAAAGACCTTTTTTCAGCATGTCAATTTATATCATGTGTTTGTGCTGTGTCCAGGTTTGCTTCATGGTCTTGGAAGGCAAATATTACCCTTCTGCTTTTAAAAATAAAAGCAGAAAAGCTAGTTAGTTGTCATTTCAACTGCTGCTTCTGGAGGAAGTCTGTGCCTGACAGCAAATAACTGAGGTGTTTCTAGGTGTCTCTACTGCTAATAAACTGAGAGGGAACTGTAATCCTCTCGAGGACTCAATTGTCATTGTTGATAAGGCATTTTCTTCATGTAACTGCATAAATCAAGCTGTTAATTGAAAGAAATAAACAAACACACAGAAAAAAGCACTGAAAACCAAAAGCATTTTCTGCAGAATGCTTCCCTGCCAGAAAAATGATGCAAGAAACTCATCAGCTTGGACAGTTTTGTTGTGAAGCAGAGAATCAAAGTGGCTGATGGTTCTGGTCTAGTTTCTTGCCCTCACTCTTTTGGAATCTCAGGTTTTGAGGTGTGCAGATGGTTAGAGGGGCAGGTGATCTTATGGTCTCTGGTGATGCTGGCACTGAGTGGCTGGATAGGCTTTTTCTTTGAGACATTTCACTAAATAATACATCTCACATTGCATGTCGGGATTGCCATGGCAACAGTTCATTTGGAATTAAAAAAAAAAACCCAAAACAATTAGATATTAAACCCTCACGTAATCCATCGCCGTGTAAATGACTGTCAAGAGACAGGTAGGGACTTAAACATCTTCATTTCCGGGGGTTAATAAAAATAATTCAATTCCTGGTTTCATCTTGAATTGCTTCTCTGAAATTTTCTTCAGAAATTACATTACTTTCAGAAGTGGAGGGAGTAATGTCTTCAGGAAATGTCTCCTGCCCAGGAAGAGATGTGATGGGAGCAGCAGTACTGGAACAGACATTTCTTTGTCACTAATCCATCATTACCATGGCTGGATGGATTCAAACCAAGTGACTGCCTTTGGATGAGGCTGAATTCTTTGGTTCCTTGCTGAAGTCAGTCATTGGACTGCATGAGAATCAAGGTTTTGATGCTTTTCAAGTGAAGGGAACAGCTCAGTTTTAGAATCATATGAATTTTGAGATCAGTGGACAAAGCCAAGTCTTTNTGCTCATTTGCCTTCATTTGGAAGAAGAAAAAAAATTATCAGATATAAATGGCTTACAGGTCCCAGGGTAAAGTTTCTTAACTCTATTTGTTGTTGTTGTTGCTGCTGTTTTAAAGCATTTTAATTAACTTTTTGCACACAAATATTAATGGAAATGTTTGCAACCATTTTCATACATGCATCAAGATGCCAAGTATTTCAGAAGGTGATTTTGATTCATTTTGGCTGCTCTTGCCAACTTTTCCAGGGGAATGTGCACGTACCAGCTGACAGAAGAAGGACCAGGGTTTGAGCACATAAGGAAGTGCCCAGAGCTTCAAAATTATCCCCACCCATTGAATCCCATGATAACAGAATATAATTCTAGGTACTTTTAACTTAATAATCTACATTACTCAATCTCTTAACTTGATTTTTGCCACCAGCTATATGATTACACAGCCAATTAGCAGCCTTGGAGTAACATGCAGTGTTAAGGCAATTAGTTTTGATGAAGTGTGAGTAGTGAGGCTGGCAGAAGAGGTGCTGTCATCAAGGATAGTGATGCTTATTCTCAGCAAAGACCTTTTTTCAGCATGTCAATTTATATCATGTGTTTGTGCTGTGTCCAGGTTTGCTTCATGGTCTTGGAAGGCAAATATTACCCTTCTGCTTTTAAAAATAAAAGCAGAAAAGCTAGTTAGTTGTCATTTCAACTGCTGCTTCTGGAGGAAGTCTGTGCCTGACAGCAAATAACTGAGGTGTTTCTAGGTGTCTCTACTGCTAATAAACTGAGAGGGAACTGTAATCCTCTCGAGGACTCAATTGTCATTGTTGATAAGGCATTTTCTTCATGTAACTGCATAAATCAAGCTGTTAATTGAAAGAAATAAACAAACACACAGAAAAAAGCACTGAAAACCAAAAGCATTTTCTGCAGAATGCTTCCCTGCCAGAAAAATGATGCAAGAAACTCATCAGCTTGGACAGTTTTGTTGTGAAGCAGAGAATCAAAGTGGCTGATGGTTCTGGTCTAGTTTCTTGCCCTCACTCTTTTGGAATCTCAGGTTTTGAGGTGTGCAGATGGTTAGAGGGGCAGGTGATCTTATGGTCTCTGGTGATGCTGGCACTGAGTGGCTGGATAGGCTTTTTCTTTGAGACATTTCACTAAATAATACATCTCACATTGCATGTCGGGATTGCCATGGCAACAGTTCATTTGGAATTAAAAAAAAAAACCCAAAACAATTAGATATTAAACCCTCACGTAATCCATCGCCGTGTAAATGACTGTCAAGAGACAGGTAGGGACTTAAACATCTTCATTTCCGGGGGTTAATAAAAATAATTCAATTCCTGGTTTCATCTTGAATTGCTTCTCTGAAATTTTCTTCAGAAATTACATTACTTTCAGAAGTGGAGGGAGTAATGTCTTCAGGAAATGTCTCCTGCCCAGGAAGAGATGTGATGGGAGCAGCAGTACTGGAACAGACATTTCTTTGTCACTAATCCATCATTACCATGGCTGGATGGATTCAAACCAAGTGACTGCCTTTGGATGAGGCTGAATTCTTTGGTTCCTTGCTGAAGTCAGTCATTGGACTGCATGAGAATCAAGGTTTTGATGCTTTTCAAGTGAAGGGAACAGCTCAGTTTTAGAATCATATGAATTTTGAGATCAGTGGACAAAGCCAAGTCTTTCTCCTGGTAGAAATGAGTGGAGCTGTAGGATGGGAAGGCTTCAAGTATTCTCTTAAACCCTGGTGCAGCATACCTAAGGAAATGAGCTTNTGCTGAAGTCAGTCATTGGACTGCATGAGAATCAAGGTTTTGATGCTTTTCAAGTGAAGGGAACAGCTCAGTTTTAGAATCATATGAATTTTGAGATCAGTGGACAAAGCCAAGTCTTTCTCCTGGTAGAAATGAGTGGAGCTGTAGGATGGGAAGGCTTCAAGTATTCTCTTAAACCCTGGTGCAGCATACCTAAGGAAATGAGCTTATTTTGACCCACAGCCTTTAGGTGCAAGATCTGGACAGATTTCCTAGAGACAGTCATGAGAAGACTCAGTGAAACCAACTGGCATCAGGATTTTCTTAGAACTGGTGCAGAGACATCCCTGAAAACACTTGTGGGTTTTACTTCCAAATTGCCTTCACTTTCAAGCCTCTGCAGGAGGGTTTATAGTAAGATAACGTGCTGCTGAAGAACAGGGAATTCCTCCTGAGTTGCTCTGAAATCTCTGTGCAACTGGTGATGGGGGAGAGCAAAAAGCCCAGCCCCTGCTCTGGAATTTCACTGCTCTTCCAGGTACCTCGCTGTACTTCTGCTAAGAGGTGTCAGACTAGGCAAACAGGCAGGTTCGCTTTCACTTGAGCTCCGTGAATAAATTACAGGCTCAGGAAATGCCATCTAAGGCTCTCGACAGCCTCTTATCACCTCTGGTTTAGGAAATGCTGCTTTGGATTTGCAATTACTGAATCAGCCTCCTGTGGCCCGAGCTGCCACTTCAGGATGCAAAACGTTTCCTCCCAAGAAGTGCTTGGTGTAAACTTGAGAAATAAGAGATTTTTTTTTTTTTTTTTCGTGATTCGTCTTTAATTTTAAACACAGGAGTGAGCCTAACGACTTCATGTTTATCACTTTATATTTAAACACTGTGCTAAGCAGCCTTGCTGAATGAAAAATCATCTGCTGAAAAGATGGGGCTGACTCCAGTGGGTGGCCAGGAGTTATTTCTAAAGCCTTAAAACCCTGCAAAAGGTGCCTTGCTGTAGGGTTTTTCTGTCGTGCTGGATACAGTCAGGAAATGACTGTATTTGGGAAGGGGAAAAAAAATTGCCTTTGGATTTGCAAACTGCAACCACAAATTATTTCCTGCACCTCTGTTGTCAGAAGAGACTGTTCTCCTCTCTCCAGCTGAGATAGACTTCATGTACCTGGCACTGTCTGCCAAGATTAGATGGAGTATTGCACTGAAAAGTTCCTTAAAGTCTTATTTAGGTGGAGAAACTCCAATTCCCTTTTAACTGATTTTGTGTCCTGTGCTAATGGTGGCTTTAATTAAAATAAAGACCATTCACCCCCTCCCCAAACCATTGACTAACTTTTAGTAGGAAATCATCACCTTGTTTTCCAAGGTGCTTTCAGGGGGCAGCTGCTTAAATATTTTATTTTCATGAATGAAAACCGGTGTTTTTTTGTTGGCTTTGCAAATTCCTTGCAGGAGTTGATAACTTCTGCTTCATTTTCTAGGATATTTGTCTCTGAGCAAGGCTTGAAAATGGGAGGTTTTCTCAATTGCTGGAATTCCACAGTAAATGTCAGTATGAATAGAATTAGAATTTTTATATATCACCACCCCTCTCTTCTGCTGGAGGTAGGCAGCAAAATACATGTGCTGGCTCATGGTAAAATGTCATTGCTCTGTTGTAAGCACTAGTGGGAATTATCCAGATGTGGGGGGTGATGTTTTGTCTGCTCGAGGTCAGTTTAGAAAAGGGCAGGAGGGAGAAAGAAGGGGAAGGGAAAGGGTTTTCTGGGAGCTGGAAATGATGGCACATGGGTGAGGCTGAACAGCACATTGCCATCTTCAGAATGGGAGAAATTGGTGTGGAAATGCCTTTTTTTTCCCCCCCCTGTGTCCCTGTGGGAGCAGGGGATGCTGCCTGGGTAGGAGGTGTCCTTATGGCAGGTTGTGTGAGTGTGGTGAAGCTGTTTTCACAGCTAAAGCTTCAGGTAGCTCTGCAGAGCCACTGAAATGATAATTTCTGGGGGGTTTGGCTTTTTTTTATGATGATGAAAAGGCAGCTCAGAGCCCATTTGTGTGGCAAACCCACTCTTCTCACCTCCCACTGTCACATCCTCAAGAGATGGTCCCTCTGAGGAGCAGTTGGGATGCAGGGGCCACCCCACCAGCCTTGTTTTAAGGACAGAGGAGCTGTCACCAAGCAAAGCCTGGGGGTGGTGACATGTTTGCATTCAACATGATGGGGGGGGGAGCTGTTTTCTGCCATGGGTGTAAAGCAGATGCTAAAATACTCCCACCTCTTCCTCCAAACTCCTATTGATGAGGATAATGGAAAGTCATCCACTAAATGGGATGCTCCTTAAAACAAGAGCTTGAATTCACAGCAAAAACCAACCCCAACCTGCTCAATCTGTCATTGTTCCTGTGCTGGGGTTGGATGCTGATCTTTATTTTTATTTTTTTTTATTTTTTTCCTTTGGATTTTTTTTTTTAATTATTATTTTGTTGGTTTGCTTTGGTTTTTGGTTTTTGTTTTTGTTTTTTTGTTTTTTTTTTTTATGCTGATTGTTGTTTCTAAGAGAGCAGAGCCATGGAACTGGCATTATTGATAAAGTTTCCTCCATCCCTTTTCCCCCCTCTCTCCTCCACCCAGTGTCTGGTAGCAGTGCTTGCCAAATTAGGTTTCCATCTTAATTATTCCTGACATTTTCTCCAGGATGCTGTGATATACTTCAGGGATTTGCAGTTTAACGTGCTACTCGTTTTTATTGCGTGGAAATGTGAACAGAATAAATTGATATGGACTCCTTTTTTTTTTTTTTTCTTGTGAACTCTTTAATTTTGGATGATTGCATCAAAGTGCAGGGAAGTTTTACCAAGTTAATAAAGTTTAAATTGAATTCTCTTCGAAACCCTGCACTTGAAGGATGTCACCAAGTGTGGTAGGCTGAGGGCCTGTTCCTTTTAATTGGGATGACCTGCTAAAGGGGGGAAAAAAAAAAGAAGAAACTGTATTCCATGTATTGATTTAAAAAGGCACTCCTGATGAAATGGAGCAAATTATGTCAGGAGGTAATCTGAAAGAGTGCAACAAGCTTTTTACCCTCAAATCAGATAAAAATTTATATATAATAATGAGATTATGTTTCTAGCTAATACAGTTTTCTTTCATTTAGGGTAATTTCTGCACAAATGATGCTTAGGATCATATTCTGTGTTCTTAAGGAATATCTCTAAGAATATATAGCTAGTTAAAGGAAATTTTGGCATGCACATAATTGAGTCATTATTAAATAGCCAAGTCTGGCTATTCTGTTGTATTTCAGCAAAAAAATAAAATGTCATTAAATGCTGTTCCTATATATTAAGTAACCAGATTTAGTTAAGTTTCAAAACTCTGTCATATTTGGAAAGCAATGAAGTAAAATATTCTGTTTTCATTTAAGAAATAAAGCAACTAACAGTGGAATGATTAGAAGCAGGTTTATAATTCAGTGTATTCCTCACACCAGTGACCTGGGAATGTTTTTGTGCAGGAATTGATGCTGTTTGGCCAGCTGATTGCTGCTGGACCATCCGTGTGCTGTGTGTGCTCTGCTTGTGTCCCTTGCTGGAAATCCTCAGTGCAGCTCCTCTTTCTACCTTTTTCCAGGAGCCTTGTTTCTGGTTTTCCTTCCTTCAACATGAAAAGACACCCAGTGATTAAAACTGGATTTCACAAACCTCTTTGTGGGATTTTTTTTTTTCCCCATGAGCTGCTACCATTAATTAATGGCTATAGAAGCAATAGAATTATAGAATAGAAATAATACCACTTGCTTGGTACAGTGAGACAACAAAGTGCACATGTTGAAGAATAGATATAGAAGTTTTATAGTTTAAAGGGGGGTGGGATCTAAAGCCTTCAAGAATATTACAATTGCCTCGTGTACAAAGAACGTGCAATTAAATAAGTAATTAGTTATGGATTATTCACTCAGTCTGACTGCTGGATATTTGAGTAGCATGTTAACCTTGAAATGACTGCTTTTATAGCCCTTATTGTTNATCCTCAAGAGATGGTCCCTCTGAGGAGCAGTTGGGATGCAGGGGCCACCCCACCAGCCTTGTTTTAAGGACAGAGGAGCTGTCACCAAGCAAAGCCTGGGGGTGGTGACATGTTTGCATTCAACATGATGGGGGGGGGAGCTGTTTTCTGCCATGGGTGTAAAGCAGATGCTAAAATACTCCCACCTCTTCCTCCAAACTCCTATTGATGAGGATAATGGAAAGTCATCCACTAAATGGGATGCTCCTTAAAACAAGAGCTTGAATTCACAGCAAAAACCAACCCCAACCTGCTCAATCTGTCATTGTTCCTGTGCTGGGGTTGGATGCTGATCTTTATTTTTATTTTTTTTTATTTTTTTCCTTTGGATTTTTTTTTTTAATTATTATTTTGTTGGTTTGCTTTGGTTTTTGGTTTTTGTTTTTGTTTTTTTGTTTTTTTTTTTTATGCTGATTGTTGTTTCTAAGAGAGCAGAGCCATGGAACTGGCATTATTGATAAAGTTTCCTCCATCCCTTTTCCCCCCTCTCTCCTCCACCCAGTGTCTGGTAGCAGTGCTTGCCAAATTAGGTTTCCATCTTAATTATTCCTGACATTTTCTCCAGGATGCTGTGATATACTTCAGGGATTTGCAGTTTAACGTGCTACTCGTTTTTATTGCGTGGAAATGTGAACAGAATAAATTGATATGGACTCCTTTTTTTTTTTTTTTCTTGTGAACTCTTTAATTTTGGATGATTGCATCAAAGTGCAGGGAAGTTTTACCAAGTTAATAAAGTTTAAATTGAATTCTCTTCGAAACCCTGCACTTGAAGGATGTCACCAAGTGTGGTAGGCTGAGGGCCTGTTCCTTTTAATTGGGATGACCTGCTAAAGGGGGGAAAAAAAAAGAAGAAACTGTATTCCATGTATTGATTTAAAAAGGCACTCCTGATGAAATGGAGCAAATTATGTCAGGAGGTAATCTGAAAGAGTGCAACAAGCTTTTTACCCTCAAATCAGATAAAAATTTATATATAATAATGAGATTATGTTTCTAGCTAATACAGTTTTCTTTCATTTAGGGTAATTTCTGCACAAATGATGCTTAGGATCATATTCTGTGTTCTTAAGGAATATCTCTAAGAATATATAGCTAGTTAAAGGAAATTTTGGCATGCACATAATTGAGTCATTATTAAATAGCCAAGTCTGGCTATTCTGTTGTATTTCAGCAAAAAAATAAAATGTCATTAAATGCTGTTCCTATATATTAAGTAACCAGATTTAGTTAAGTTTCAAAACTCTGTCATATTTGGAAAGCAATGAAGTAAAATATTCTGTTTTCATTTAAGAAATAAAGCAACTAACAGTGGAATGATTAGAAGCAGGTTTATAATTCAGTGTATTCCTCACACCAGTGACCTGGGAATGTTTTTGTGCAGGAATTGATGCTGTTTGGCCAGCTGATTGCTGCTGGACCATCCGTGTGCTGTGTGTGCTCTGCTTGTGTCCCTTGCTGGAAATCCTCAGTGCAGCTCCTCTTTCTACCTTTTTCCAGGAGCCTTGTTTCTGGTTTTCCTTCCTTCAACATGAAAAGACACCCAGTGATTAAAACTGGATTTCACAAACCTCTTTGTGGGATTTTTTTTTTTCCCCATGAGCTGCTACCATTAATTAATGGCTATAGAAGCAATAGAATTATAGAATAGAAATAATACCACTTGCTTGGTACAGTGAGACAACAAAGTGCACATGTTGAAGAATAGATATAGAAGTTTTATAGTTTAAAGGGGGGTGGGATCTAAAGCCTTCAAGAATATTACAATTGCCTCGTGTACAAAGAACGTGCAATTAAATAAGTAATTAGTTATGGATTATTCACTCAGTCTGACTGCTGGATATTTGAGTAGCATGTTAACCTTGAAATGACTGCTTTTATAGCCCTTATTGTTCACCAATAAATTATATCTGCATTAAAAAAAACCCTCTTCCTGGGCTTGATCGCGCAAAGAAATTTTGCTGCTGGGAGACTGAGGCATCACAGTGGTATGAGCTGTGGTACATATGGCAGATGATCTCTGATTAAAGTATTTTTAAATAAATTAGGAGTGTGGGGGGGGAAGAGACAGAACCCTTTCCTCGAAAAAGAGCAAACCTTTGCCAAGAGCTTAAAGGTCAATTGTTTTTTGTTTTCTTTGTCTCTTTAAAGCAAAATGCAATCCTCTGGATCTGAGTCCAGCAGCCAGAGGCAGGTGGCTCTTGCACATCTCAAGCTCCCCTGATTTTTAAGGGTGTTGAACACTAGGCAGGAATTAACCTCCTGTGACACCAGGTACCACTCAGGTCACGCTGCCATGACCTTGTAGTAGAAAGGATTTTTGCACAGATCACCTCACCTACCTATTGCAGCAGGGGAGGAGAGAGAAAATAGAGGATGACACTATTTGATGTGCTCAGTTGGCAAAGTGCACTCCCTTGGATGTATGCAGCAGGACTTGTCTGTGCAGCAGGGGACTGAGATGTGCACTGAACATGTTCCACTGGCTTGGATGGTGGCCCTGGCTATAGATGAGCTCCCTAAGTGGCACCATGTACCTGTGTGAATAGACAATAACTGGAAGGCATTTTATGAGTGTAATTACCTCAGAACTGAGCTAACTTCTTTGTGAGCAGCCTCTATACAAGCTCACATTTCTGAACAGCACGTGTACTCTCCCTGCTTTCTGTTGTCCAACAGCAAAAGTGATGTTCAGCTTCAGTGTGTCAGCACCTCATTTTTCTTCCAGTCTTGTCTAACCAGGCACTGTATTTTTTTCTTTCTTGTTCTCAGCTGCCTTTCATGACTGATATAAAGCTGCTCACTCTCTTTTTTCTCATTTGATAAATAGGAGAAGGAGGAGGTGGTTCACAGACAGTGGTTACGTTTCTCAACACAATCCACTGCCAGATAAGTTCCAGACCTGGCCAAACAAAATCTCAAGCCCATCTGAAGGCAGTGAACTGTGCAGAGCAACTGATAGAAGAGGTATTTCAAAATGCCAGGACCTTCCTTGTGAGATTGGCTGCTGAGCTGATGTCTGAAGGGAAGCTGATGGACTTGGTGGTGTTTGGTGGTGTCTGCTGGTTCCTTTGGTGCTGATTCCTCATCCTGCTCAGCAGCAGATGTAGCTTCTGAGTGTGTTCATTCTTCCTTTTTTACCAGGTGTGATCCCAGCAGTAGCAGTTGTTTCTTTCCAGTTATTCATAGATGGAGAGACCAAGAGAGATGAGAACACTCCTTATTTGCAGACCCGTTGTTGTTTGAAGTGCTGATGGAATTATATTTTTCATTAGTGTATTTGTTCCCACATCAAAGCAAGGAGAGGGAAGCAGTTAATCACACCCTGGAAGAGAGATCATATTTTGTTTTGTTTTTGTTCTGGTTTAACCTTCAGATTAACTGTCAGCATGAGACTGCAGCATATTACACCAAGCAGTAGAGGCAAAACAACATGGCAGGAAGAAAACCCCTCTCTTGTGAAAAAGTTGGTTTAATCTTTCCATTTTACTGCTTCTCTGAATAAGGAATTTCACATCATTCTCTTCATGGATCTGATACAGGGCAAATACTTTTCTTGGCAACACCTGAAATCCAGGACAAGCCCCTTGGCTGTTGCATGTTGGCCAAGTGTGGTTTCTCCTGGGGCTGGATGAGTTAGTTGGTGCAGACATCTGTCCACTGGGGATCCCCAATTAAAAATACACATTACATTTCATGGCTAGGACCATGTAGGGATATAGGGCACATTAGGATTCTGTTTCATTTTTGTTTAGGTCATCATAAAGAGAGAGCAAGTGCGTGATTGAATTAAGCACTTATTAAAGTGCTTAATTTCTGTGCTTTACTAAAGAGGAGCTGGGCAGGCAGATTCTCCCTGAACACCATCAGCTGACCACATCAGAAATGCAGAATGAAGTTCTCGTTGCTTAAAGGGGAAAAGCTGGTGTTTGAATTCAAAATAAATCAGAAATATTAATGTATTCAAGAAATGACTTTAATGATGTATTTAAAAACTATTAAATTAATGTTTCTTATTAGCAGTAGGGCCTAATTCTTTGCGAGCAGGGAGGAAAGTAAAGCAATATCATAAAAGATCAAATAGTGTTTCCAAATTAATTAATCCAGCATTATATAAATCAGGTAGCTTCAATAAAAATACTAGTTCAGTACTCGGTTCTTATGGGCAAAATTAAAAATAAAAAATGCCTTAATTAGTGCCTTTTCATTCAATCCACCTGACCTATTTATTTTTAATTGAGCTACAGGGTGCTAAACACTTTGTGAAAGGGATAATTGCAGTAGTAAACTTTTTAACATTTCCCTCTGGACTGAATATCTTGTTTTCTGGAGAACATCTCAGAATAGTGGAGAAAATTGGTACCTTGCTGTGCTGGGAGTTGCTGTTCTGTTTCTTCTCCAGTTCCTGACCTGCTTCATTTTATGTAAATACTTTGTGGCTCTTGCTGCTGCATCTTGGCTTTGAACATGCACAACTTTGAGCTTTACTTTGTATGTGAGCCTAGTTCAAAGAATTGGGTTTGAATGGGAAACAGCTTAATAATTGGTAAAATAATTTGTGAAATGAAATCCATGGTCCACTTGAGAACTCTTTTGATGTGCTGTTACTCCTCTAGAGTATTTATACCCACGGATCTCTTCTGTGCTGATGTCATCTTGCAATCCTAGCAGTAAATGGGGAGCAGTTGTCCTGAAACACTCTCATTCTTCATAGGTAAATGGAAAAGCAAATCCCAGTCAGAGGCAAGAAGGTACAATGGTCTTTTCATGGACCTTATCATATGTACTGAATAATGGTTTTGTGGCCAGTGATGTGAACTGAAGCTGAAAGACTGGTATTGTTGTTAACTGGTATATTCTGTCGCTGGTTTATCAAACTTTTTTTTTTTTCCCCCTGGAGATTTGGATTTACTGAGTTTTCTAAATGCTAAACCCAAGAAATAATTTTCCATCATTGCATCTTGAAGCAGCTGCCTCAAAGCAAGCTCTTCTCAAGCTTTCCCATGAAGAATTACAGCTCATCTGCCTGCCCAGTGCTGAGGCCTCCACTATGAGCATTGTTTTGGCAGCTCTGAGGTGAGGCTGTGAGAGCAGCTTTGTTACAGACTATCTGAGGAATTATTAAAAGCCCAGATTAGATTTAGGCAGTCCCCACGGTGGGTTTTAATGAAGATAAGTTAGGCATCTAAGCCTCATGTCGATTCTAATGCTGGGGAAAGTAAGAACATCCTGAGCCTGACTCCTCCAGTGCTTAAGTATGTGTTTAGCTGCCAGTGTGCAAGAGTCAGTTTGTATTATTCACTCCATTTAAAGGCTCGGCATCTTATGGAATTGAACCCATAGATCTAGTTCCTTCTGCAACAGATATTTACTGCTGGGTCATAAATGTGATACCATCTGGCTGACAATGTTTGTAGGCTCCTTGAAATGCCTGTACACTCATACACATGACAAACAACTTCTGCGGGTAGAATGACCTGTAACAGGAAGAATAAAAGCAGCAAACAAACATGAATTGGATTTTGGCTTCTCTGGTGGATTTCTGCCTCCATTTATGACCAGGGAGAAGAACTGCTGTAAAAGGCCCAAGTCTGGAAATTGGAGAATGGGGAGATTGGGGATTATCTGTTAGCGTCTACCAGGGGCATTTGGGAAATTCCAAATGAACATTAGCTGCAATCACAAGACAGCACCTGACTTGAGAGAAGGCTCCTCAGTTCTTAGACTTGCCCTTAGACTTGTTCTCTGGAGACTTTCCAGCCCCACCTGGATCTGTTCCTGTGTGGGCTGCCCTGGGTGCCCCTGGGGGGCCAGGGGGTTGCACTCTGAGCTCCAGAGCTCCCTCCAACCTCCACCATTCCATCATTCTATCTAAACTGTGCAATTATTAACTTGAGAAAGATATTTTTACCCTGGACTCATGTAGCTCCAGGCTGGCCCCCATCCCCACTCTGCTCAGCTCTGCAAGGCAGAACCACCCCTCCTGCTCTGAGCTTTTTGCCCAGGTTGTTGCCATGCTGGTTATCCAGGGAATGCTAAGAAATGGCTTGTGAGGGCTCAGCTATGCTTGTGTGTGGCAATAAAGAGCTAATCACCTGTTTAGGATTAGTGATTAAAGAAAGTGTATTAAACTAAAGAAAGCCCTTTCATTCTTGAATAGCTGTCTCTGTATGGGTATTAAAGAATATCTATTTCTCTTTAAATCCATTCCTGACTGTAACCTTGAATTAACTTTCAAGTGTAGATAAGCCCCTAGATTAAGGTGTTTTTTTGTCTGGTAGGGCTAGAGGGAAAAGAATGAGACATATAAATAGGGATGAGGAACTACAACTGATACAGTCATCCCATAATGTTAACCAGACTGGAGCCTGGCCAGAGTGGGAATACTGGGACATCTCAGCATCTAGAACATGTTGTAGGTGCAACAGCTTCCACAATGGTTTGAAAGCAATTTTGTTCCTCGTGTCCCTCTGAAGCTTCAAGTAGCTGCAGATTGCAGCAGAGTGATAAATTAGGGGATGTTATTGTATTAGCTGGAGAATTGTACCAATCCACAGTCTGTTAGGTCCAGGCACAGTTAAGGATTAATGAGTGGCCAGGAAATCTGCATTTTAATGGATATTAAAACTGTGTGTACACAACTGAAGTGCACCCCAAAGGCTGGCAGAAAATGGCTGGTGTCTCCCCTAAGCCATTACTAGACTTTCTCACCCCACTCCAAAAAGCAGAAATGAATTACATTTCATTTGTAGCAATCACACGTCGTTCCACACCACACAATGTGCCAGATCTTTAATATCATAATTACAGGGTATGCAAAATATCAATCACTGTCTAACTCAATTTGATTACACACCTCCTGCTTTAAGTGATAGGGCCCAGCCATGGGTGCCCACCTGGAGGCAGTAAAGGAAAAGTCAACCTTAATTTGATTGCTGTTCAAAATGAAAGGAAATCACAGTGGATATTGGGATTTAGTATTTTCAGCACTCAAATTTCACATAAACCAGAGCCTAGCTAGGAATGCAGCAGGCATTTGGCTGCAGACAGCAGGACTAGGCAGGCTAGAAGCTTTAGGAACAGCTGCAGAGGGCAATCTGACTCAGCTGACCCCCTGAAACCCATTGATCCCCACTGGTTTTATACAAAGGCAACAGCCTGGCACTGGTTTGCTGCTGGGGAGGGATCAGGAGGTGAAGGTGTGTGCAGCTCAGTGGTACAGCAAGGCTTTAGGATGTATCTGTCATGATAACAAATGGACAGGGAAAATTCCTGCTTGATTATCCTTTATTCCAATTAGCCTTTCCTTTCTCTATTTTTTTTCCCCTTATTACAGCAGCTCTGGTGTTGGCAGCAGAGATGCTGCAGCCTGTCTCAGCTCGGGCAAATATTTCCAGGCATCAGCAGCAAAGGGGGAGCTGGGACTGTGTGGAAGTGGAGCTGCTCAGACAGGTTTAGCTCAGGGTCCTAGTTAATGAGGCAGGGGCAGGAAAACGATGTTGTACCTGCCAGGGTAATTTGTTAGTCCTAGAGCAGAGAAAGCTTTTCTGTGCTGACTTCAGGTCTTTGAAAGCTCCGTGTGAAGGGGTCTCCAGAAGAAAAAGGCAATAGGGTTGTTGTAAATATGTCTCCTTTGATATCATGATGAAAGTAAAGCTCTCCGAGGGGGAAAAAAAAAAGATGTTTTGGTGGCCCTGAAAACATTTGGGTTTAGTCTCGGGGAGTAAACAGAAGTTGCAAAGTGTGAGCCTGTCGGTGGGAAAAAAGAATGTGTTTGTGAGTGGGCTATAATCATCTTGCAAGTAACTCCGTGTTAAAAGCTGGTGTCAAGATAAGCCTGGCCTATTATTCTTGCCTTTCTTTGCTTTAATATTTACATGTCAACAGGTGCCACAGCTCTCCCGTGCTCCTGTTTGCTCCCAATACAGCCCAGCCAGCAAGTGTTGTGTAAATAGCCAGGACTGCAGAGCATCCTTCTGAACTCAGTGGAACACTTCACTTGCTGTCTGTTGTGCTGGAAGCTCCTGCCAACCACCAGCACAGTTTCTGAAGCAGCTCTTGGGTTAATTCTGCTGGGTTTTGGGGCTGCTGCTAGCTCTGGCTGTTGTGTTCTGCACTTACCTGGAGTCAAAGCTGCTGTGGCAATATTTGCCAGAGCATGCTTTAATTCTACGTGCAGTTTAAATTTTATGAGGCAGTTAGGTGTGAGTTAAAGGGTCTTTTGTAATGACTGAAAAGATCAGGTGACTTTTAAACTACTGGGCTTGTAAAACCTCGTTGCTATTTTAATTGAACTGAATTTTAACATCAGAATATTTTTGTTAGCACATTAAAAATGTTTAGTGCTGTTAATTGATATGTAACTGGGTAGCAGTGAATTTATTATGTCGCTTAAAATACTGACTGCCGTGTTAAAGCTCTTTCTGCTTTGCAGTTCTATTAAATGCCAACTATAATTTGCTATACAGACTGCTGGAGACCTGCCTATTGATTAAGTTACCTACCAGTGGGGGTAAATATCTGCCAGTGAACATTTCTTATAAAATAGGTATGAAATAGCTGCTTTGGAAGCATCAGCAACTGAAGGCTGAAATCTGGGAGATAAGTGAGAGGAGGAGTGTAGCATTTGACACCCAGTCAACAATTTGTGCAAGGACAGGGATGCTGGTTTATCAAGTGGCAGTTCCAGCATTGGTTTGGCTGATATATGAAATAACAACATTACTGATGAAGCTTAAAAAAAATCAACTCTGCAAGAAGAAAGAGTTGCTACTAAGGTTGCTATTTTTGGGGTCTTGTTTCTTGTTTTTATTTTAAATTCTGACTGCCATGCAGACTCACAAGCAGTTGTGTCTGCCTGGAAAAGTCTGGGACAGGAGGTGAGAAGTGATCAGGATTAGGTGGGGACCTCAGCTGTGGCCCCTTCTGTAAAATTAAGAGAATTAGTCTTCTCTCTCATTTTGCTTGTCTTGCTTATTTAAATACAAGCTTCTCAAGGAAATTTATATAAAACTCTTGACGGAACCTTCTGGCAGCTCAATGTTATGTGAGGGTCAATCATTCTCATGCTCTTTCCTAACTCATGTGCTGTCTTAGGAGCTGGGGTTGGCATTTATATATTTCTCTCCCAGCAAATGATTTCTTTCTCAGGCCTCTGCTATGGAAATCCACTCAGGACACCCTAAGCAGCATGTTTATAGCAACAGAAGTTTAGTTAAGAGTGTGGCAAAAGGTGTGAATGTTTTCACAAGGTGTCCTTGCTGTTGGTACCCTGTTAAGGTGCAGATGCTGTCACAGGCACGAGGGCTTGGACTGTGTTCAGAGGCTTATCAAGAAGCAGGCTGCACCCCAAAGAGCACCCAGTCAAGCTAAGGAGTGGTAAAAAGGCAATTTTCTTTATTTTTCCAGGTGTGGGGAGAGAAATGAAATGGTTTGTTAGAACCACATAGGGAACCTGGGAAAGGTTCTTTTCTTAAAAGCATTTATCAAAAGACTGAAATCACCTTCTTTCCATCTCCTGAAACGAGCTGCAGTGTCCTGCTGGGAGCAATTAGCTCTTGTGGATACACAGGCTTAAAATGTTTTAAATGTGGAGGACAGGTCTGAGTGGGGTAGCTCTGTTGGAGTTGAAGTTGAGTGACCTTGGGGTTTAACTGAGGTTTTGAGGGAGGATTTTCAGAGGATTCCTCAGTCTGCCCAGTGGAAATGTTGCCTCTCTGCCTCTACTAGGTCTCATGCAATTTATGGGCCATGTTGTTGGTCTCCTTTCAAGATGCCACAGCCATCAGAACATGAGGAGTTATTAAAGGTTCACGAAGCCATCGAACCAATCCCTTAGAGTTGGGCACCTCTGCTGATCTAATGATATTCATGAAAGAAGCAGAGCACAAAGGAAAGGAATCGAATAAATGACTGAACTTCAGAAGGCAGAATATCACCACAGGTCGTATTTCTTAAATTATTTAAGCACAATGTTTGTTATGCACCTCTACCATTTCTCAGGGGAGGATTTATTGCTTTTTAATTCACTTAAATAACTAAAATTTGCTTGATATGGGAGGAGAAAGCAGACAGGAATGCAAGAAAAATGGCTTTGCTCCCTTTATGGAAAATATAAGTGAAGCTACTGGTATTCACTTCCAGGCAGAGGACTCGAGTAAGATGTATGCAGATCATTTATTGTGGGTGTATTTTACACTACTTTGGCATAACATGTGAAAATATTCCATAGTGCAAGAGGAATTTGAATAATAATTATACAGTTTGCCTCACAGTAAAATTATTCAGAAGCTTAAGCTGTATTAATACAGTCCAGTGAGATACATCAACAAAAAAACAGCTTTAAGTACACTAGATGCATAGAAGTGTGTTATTTATGCATAAAAGTGTGTTTAAAGAACAAAAATTAGCTAAAAATGGTAGATGTAGGTGTGGTCTGAACCAGAAAATTTCACTTGTGCTTCTTTATGAAGGGAAATAAATAGTAATCCACTTCAATTCTAGGTGAAAAAGTAGATTTTTATTTTTTTTTTCTGATTTTCATTGTTAACTTCCCATTTCTTCAACGTCATTGGTTTGCAGAGAATGAATCTAAAACTTGAGGACCAGTTTTGTGCCAAAGCCTGAATAAGTTCCAAGATTCAGTGGTTGTCTGATGAGAATGTAGAATGAAGTCAGTCTTAAAGGAGATGTTCTTGAATGTGTTCAGGGATTTAGGAGCCAACTCCCACTGAGTGTCATGACTGACACATTACAAAAAAATTTCAAAGTCTTAAAAAAAAAAAAAAATAAATTTTTTTTTGAATTAGCAGAAATTTTTAACTTGCAGTGGATTAATTAAACCACATTGTTAATTCTCAACCAGATTCAGAGTAGCCTCGGGTCAATTTATCGTATTCCATTTATGAAGGATATTAAACTGCACCGAACAAACAGCCTTCATGGGGATTTAATACAGTTTAATAAATCCATTTTAAGACTTGATGCAGATTAGTTTTATTGTGGTCTTTTGTGAAGATAAAGATTTTTAAGCATGGTGGTGGGGGTTGTGTGCGTTGAAGGGGTAGCTTACAAACCTAGGAAACAATGCATTATGCAAAATTTAGCCATTTAATCTGTCCATTATTTGTCAAGCAGTATGGTAAGGCTGAAATACATTCTGCAGAGGATAACTTATTCAACAGAGCTTAATCCTCCCCATCTATCACCAAATGACTTTATACTTGCATAAATTTTTCCATTATTTGACCAGCTTTTACGGTGCTGGAAATGTAACGCTTGGGCTGTTAAGCCTCTTTTCCCCTCTGCTGCTAGAAACCAGCTTTGCTGCTGATATTTCATGCCAAGTGAGGTTTGTCCCAATGACTTAGCCACTGTTTGCTTCAAAGCACCATCATCCCACCTCACTGGTTTGCTCTGGGGGGGGGGGTGTGTGTTTCAACAGCATTTGCTCACGTGGAAAGGAACTTCACAGAAGTTGAGGGTATGGTTAGGAGCTGGAGACAGGGAAGATGCTTTCCAGATGAAGTTCAAGGGAATGTGAGTTAATCCAAGGTGAATAAATGGCACCAGTAACAGCTGCACGTTGGCAACTGAAATGAGAAGGCAGAAGAAATGTCACTCTGGTGTTGTTCCCTCATCTGATCAGTTGGAAGCTCTTTGCCAGCCGTGGGCTGATTTGCATCTCTTCTCCATCCAGATCTGCTGCACGGAACTAATGGATGCTTTCTGAGCTGAACATAAGTAGGGAGAGGAGGAAGCTGTTCATCACTTTGCTCTGTCGTTCTGCCCTAATGTGATTCACTGGAAGGATAAAAGGACACTTCAAAATTCAGAGATGCACATTCTTGCTTTTCCCTCTCCAATTCTCTCTTTCATTTAGTTTAGGTAATGGCTCAGGTGAGAGGGGTCTTTTTTCCCCAGAGAATTCAGGAATAAAAGTGGTGCTATCTATCTGTAGAGCTTCACTTTGAAATATTTAGTCTGTTAAGCTATTTCCAGCTACAGGTAATATGGGTCTTTGCTCTCTGAACCAAAAAAGTTTGAGAGCAAGCTCACCAACCTTCCATACAAGATAGCTGCTGCCATCCCTTTTTGTATCTCCTTGTGCTAACATTACAGGGCAGGCAGCCTTCAGATACAGACAGTTTCTTATTCACCTGGGAGTTACTCACCTGAATTTAATGGAGTCACATCAGACTAAAAGGGGAATTGGGCCCACTCAGGTCTTCCCTTAATAATTTCAGTTCAAGCTTTCCCATTGACTTCACTGGGAGTTAAGACTTTTTAGTATTACACTTGGTTTTGATTGTTTTAAGGTTAATAACATGAACCCTCCAGAAAAGGCCTCAGCTTGAACTTTTGTTTCCCTGTGGAGGATGCCTGGCCACTGTCTTGGCTTCTATCTTGATGGGTAAATTTTCAAAGGCACTTTGCACAATCAGACATCTTTTCCCCAGAGCTGATGGCATCTCTGGCCACTCCATTTGTCCCTCCCTTGTAGAGCAGCAAGGTTTTCAGCAACTGGTTTTGTTGCATTTAGTTCTGAAAACCAGAGTCCTGTGCTGTGCAAAAAAACCTTCCTCTGTAGGGAGAAGTGTTCTGTATCCTAAAAACATGGCTTTATGAATCAGCCTGGAATGCTTCACATGCTGGTTTAACTCTGATTACCTGCGTGTGTGTAATGATGGGAGTCCCTGCAGTGCTCAGATGAGGGATGGGGGTTGCCTGGACATGTGGTGGCAGCAGAAGCTCCATTTTCCCCCTCTCCTTTCTGCAGGGTTTGGCTGCAGGAGCACTGTTCTGGCACAAATGCAACAATCATTTTTAAATTACATTAGGATTTAAAATAGAAGCTTGACACTTCAGTGCTGAGTATACTTTTCCTCAAGGATGGGGGCACAGTGTCTTAAGAGAGGACAGGAGTGATGGGAGGCTCTATGAAGGCTGAAATAACATTTCAGTCTTACTGGTGCCTTGGGAACTGGAATGAAGTCAACTTAGGTGCTGCTGCTGTTGTGTTTAAATTAAAAAGCTATTAATTTAGTGTCTAACAAACAATGCTGAAATGCATTTCATAAAAAGCAGTCAGAATTTCAAAGCTGTGGTTCAGGATCCCAATTAACAGATGAATTTATGCTGCTGAATGGCTTCTCCAGCAGAGCATTACAGTGTTTTGTTTCCAGCAAGCAAAGAGCATCACAGAGCTTTCCCCTCCCAGAAAAGAGGTATTTGACTAAGCTGAGATGATTCAGAACTCCGGATGAATGCTATGGATTTTGCAGGGGCAATACAATATCCTTTGCCCTTGTGGAGAAAGCTTCCATGAATTATATACCTGCTGCTTCTATTTTTTAAATTGCTAGGATTAAAGGCTAAAAGTGATTCCTTTGGTTCCTTATCTGGATGTTTTCTATTTGAGTTAACTTCTAATCAGAGTCTATTCCCCCCAGCCCTTCTGCAACTGCCTGGGACAAATCACATAGCTGATTTTCTAGTGGCAGCTCTGATATTATTGAGAGGCAGTTTGTCAAGGAAGGAAGCATCAGTGGAAAAAAACAAAGGTAAGAGGCAGTAGGAGCAAAGTAACCATTAGTATATATGATGACAGGGAGGGCCTTTTGGTGTTGACTTGATAAATGTCATCGCTACAAGGGCGTGATAAAACACCTAAAAAATGGGATGTGCAAGACCCTGCCTAATCTCTAGTTTCATATAATTGTACCATGACAAATGGAGGCATTAGACCTGATAAGGTTTTAATAAAAATGCAAATCCCCAAATCCTGCACTACAAATACACAGGTGCCCAGTGTGAGCTAGAGGAAAGTTCTTAGAAGCAAAATAATCTACTTGTTCTGGCCATTATAATGATTATGAATACACTCTTTTGTGGGGCTTTTGTATTCCAAATACTGTGGAAATATGGTCATGGGGGAATTGCAGCAGTAGTTTGAAGGCTGCTACAGTCCAGAGAGGGAACAAGGGAAGCAAAGTCTCTCTCTCTTACAGAGGTTGTTGTGTGCACATATTTCTGGTGTGGAAAAATTTACAGTCTGAGTGTTTAATATAAAGCATGGGAGGAAAAAAAACGTAGGTGCAGGAAAATGAAATGACTTTCCAAAGTTACAGCAGGGCAATGACCTAACAGAGTTTTCCTGGCTCATAGCCTAGGGTCTTCTCCTGTAGTCAACCATTCCCAATGGCTTTTAAATCCCAGCAGCTCAGCAGTGATTCAGGAGCTGCCACGGTCTACCTGGGGCTGGGCTGGAGGATAGAAGCTGAATGTCAACCAATTGCTCACTGGGGAAATAAAAACCTTCCTTTCTTCAGATGCTACTCCAGTCCTCATAAAGTAGAATTCTTGCCTCTAACAGGACCAAGCCCCTGATTCCTGTTAGAGGCAAAAGGCACATGGTACCATGAACAAAGTGCTGAGGTGCCAAGAACTGAGGATGTTGCTTGGTCCTCAAGCAGGAAAGCAACCAGGGGTTAAAAGCTGGACCAAGATTGTGGGGCTTGTTCCCTTGTCTATGCTGGAAGTGAAGTCACTTCAGAACAAAGCAGAGTTTTAAGCTCCTTTAGCCAGACATCTATTAGAAAAAAAGCCTACGAAAATGAAGTTTGATTGACTTGGAACTGGGTGGGGTGAGAACCATTAGTGTGGGGAGCTCAGGAATGTGGTGCTAAGAGGAAAATCCCCCCTGATGTTTGTTGTCTGGCCCTGTTGCTGAACTGAGAGAGTGACAGCTCCTCACTGTGCTCTGCATTACTACTGATTTGGGATTTTTCCTTTTGCTTCATGTTGTTGATGTGAGAGCTTTGACTGCACCAGATAAGCTTTGTTTGAGGCTAGTGGCCAGGCCAGCTCTGATTTTCCTGAAGCTGTTTGGTCTGAACAATCTCCCTTGTTAACAAGTTACAGTGGCTGAGTGACTCTACATATAGAAGAATTTAATAGGAGAGAGTAGAAGTTGTTCTGCAAAGCTGTCAATGGATTAGTGCTTGGGTGACCTGGCTGAGAATTTGGCAGGCAGAGAAACCATTTATTTTGATCAGATCAGGACAACATTTCTGCAAGGGTATGAGTTTCTGTGCAGGTAATTAACAGATGATCCCAGTCCTGAATAACTTAGTCCTATTATTGATGAGGGTGAAGCATCCCATTTCCAGGGCTCACAAGGCAAGATCCAAGCCTTCTATTAATAGAAAAAATAAATACCTACTGCTATTGTTTGTATCTATTTAGCAGATAGTGTGAAACAGAGCTGGGGAAGAGCCTGCTAAGCTGATCTGAAGTTGTAAATGATCAAGGCAAGTGGTGTAATCAAGGGTCTGGAAGACAGTCTGTATATTAAACAAAATTAAAAAGCTTAGAAAGCCAAAGCAACTACATCAATAAATCATTAAACACTTAAGACTACTTTGTAGGTGCAAAACCCCATTGTGGAATGCCCTGCGGAGATAATGTTATTATTCTGTTTTGTGTGATTAAAAGGAATCCTTTCACTTCCACAATACATCCTAAAATAGTGCAGTTCAAAAGGCTGTTAATTAGCATAGACCATATGGAGGAAAGAAAGGCTCCTTTTTAAGAAGAGGCTGAAGCTGATTTTAGAATAAGATTTCACCTGAAGCAGAGAAAAGCTGAAGAAATGGAGTAAATTTGATGATGCAAACCTTTCCTTAGCTGGGAGTGATCTTTGTGACACCTGGTTGCTCAGGATGAATTTCTAATTGAGTATGCAGTCCTCAAAAGCATCTTTCACAACACAAGTCTTTTTATTTCTACTTGCATCAAAAGTTGGGACTTATAACTTGCTTTATAACAGCCCCAGGATGATGTACTTGCATATTCTGTTTAGTGATTGGAACAGGTATGATTTGTTCTATTTCTACCTCCCTTTGATGGTTGAATCTTCCAGCTCCTCTCTCACCTTCACCTTTAAGCTTATTCTGAATGTTACCAATTCCAAGCATTATAAAATAAAGCAGCTGGTTGAAGTCATGCAACCATTGAGTCAAGTAATAATTAAAAAAAAATTAAAATTAGGCACAAGTTATTATTGGGCACAAATTGTTCAAGGCACGGCCAGGAAATAACGTGAGTGACTGTAACAGTTGGATCAGTCCATTTAATTTGCAAGTTCTAATTAAAGCATAAAGGGCAAAATGGAGCCCACAATGCAATTTTGTTTATGTTTCTATCACTGTAATTTTCTGTCTGTGAGAGAAATTAGCTTTCTGAGTCTCAGTCTTCTATAAACTTTGGTAATTTGCCTAGTGAGCCTTTGAGTTTTCTTAATAAATATTCAGTATCTAGCATCTCTGGGATCTAGTTGTTCAGTTTTGAGATCTGGATGGTAAAGTCTTAGGATATTTACATAATTTGACCACATCCCAACCACACCAGGAAATATTAATGCATTATTTCCCCCCATTCTTTCCATTTACATATCCCAAGTTGATGGATACTTGTGTGGTTTTCTTTGGCCTGAAAAGATGGAAGGTTAACTGTGGGGTTTGGTTTTGTTTTTCATACACTAACAACCAAGATTTTACTCCTGATGTTGACAGAAGAGATTGAGTTATTTTCCTTCTGAATGGATTTTGTTGACAGGATGGATTTAGGCTGTTGACAAAACACATTCTGTTAGCATGGTGGCCTAAAGCTTTGATGAAATATGTTTTATTGGCAGGACAGATTGAGATTGTGATGACAAAATGCAAACAGCCTAATCCATTCCGTTGATAAAACACATTTATCTAACTATCAAATCCATCCAGTTGACAAACCCATTTTTGTTTGAAACTGAAAAGCATCTTTTTGAGAGGAAGAAATAAATTCCCACAGAGCAGCTCTGCTTCTTGGGAAGCTGTGTTAGAGCCTCACTCCTGTGCTGTGGAAAATAGAGATGTGGAACTCTACCAAAGCTAAGTTAGAAATGGCACTGAAACAATTGCAAATGGAAATATCTCCAGTTTCCACAGCAGGACACATCCCTCCACTGAGTCAACACACAGATGCTTTGCAAGTTCTCTGCATCTTATTGCATCCTAATGGATTTTCACAGGAGATTTAAAAGCTGTGGTCAAAGTTGACACTGAAAATCGATATTAATGCTAAAAATCAGTGTCAACAGCTCTGATGGGTTTTGGTAGCTGGTTTTTACCAGCAACACCTATGTGTTGTCAGCTTCCCTGTGTCCAAAAGCAGTGAAGATTTTGTTCTCTTCCAATTTCTGTCTCCCTGCAAGGAGTAACCTTCCTTTCTCTTAGGTTGTCCCATTGGTTAATGTAATTTAGTTCCAAGTTGGCCCATTCTGTGCTTCAATCTCAATTCCTTTCTCCTGAAAGACTTCTGCTCTGATAAAGGCTGACAGACAGCAAACAAATGGCAGCAAAATTCAGTGCTAGCTCCTCAGGCTTTCATGTTTTAGATGTTTTCCTTCAACTGGATGGTCTCAGAAGCAGGTATTCACCTCCCCTAGGTACAATCAGTTTCTGATGCAATATCATGTCCTAACTTGATGTGATATCAGATGTAGCATATTGACATTTAAAGTAATCAGAAAAGTACTTTTCCACTCCATCAATGGAATCGTGTTCTTCATGTGTCAGGGGGCGTAGGAATCAATATTAATACCACGGAAAATAAAACATTTTGACATTTGAAGTTGTTTAGTTTCCAGTTTCTCTTTTAAAATATTAGATTGGATCAGGCATATGAGAGATCCAGAAATTACCATTCCTCCCCAAAACTTCATCTTCTATAAGAAAGTTTTTAAACCTGGAATTTATTATAGACTGTTAGGGGTTGGAAGGGACATCTAGAGATCAAGTCCAGTCCCCTATATATTAGCAGCTTCTTTTTCCTATGCATTGAGAGCCATTTTTTTCCTTTTTCAAGGCTCCTAACAGAAACCAAAGTACTGTTGGTGTCGAGGAGATGGTTTTGACCCCCAGGTTGGCTCTTGGAACATAACTGTGTGCACTCCTGCTGCTGCAGTGTGGGGAGAACAGTGTGTTGCCTCTAACCCTCCATTCACAACAGCAATTCTCTGGCACAGGATGTTTTGGGGCTGGTGTTGCTGCCAAATTCAAAGCATTTAGTGTCGATTGGGCTCCGAGGTGAGTGACTTCCCAGACAGTGAAGAAATGCCAACATGAGCCAGTCTGGATAGTGAGGCAGTTTTCCTCATTAAATGTTTTATTCTCTCTCCCAACAATTGCCTCTTTGACACCCAGATGGAGTGAGGTGTGGGGTTTGAGGGAAGATCTGCTTTAATTAAGCAACTCGGAGCTCACGGGGTGACTGGCTAGACACTGGAGAAGGTTTTTTCCAACCAGAACATTGCTTCAAATCCTCCCATCAGGCCANGGCATATGAGAGATCCAGAAATTACCATTCCTCCCCAAAACTTCATCTTCTATAAGAAAGTTTTTAAACCTGGAATTTATTATAGACTGTTAGGGGTTGGAAGGGACATCTAGAGATCAAGTCCAGTCCCCTATATATTAGCAGCTTCTTTTTCCTATGCATTGAGAGCCATTTTTTTCCTTTTTCAAGGCTCCTAACAGAAACCAAAGTACTGTTGGTGTCGAGGAGATGGTTTTGACCCCCAGGTTGGCTCTTGGAACATAACTGTGTGCACTCCTGCTGCTGCAGTGTGGGGAGAACAGTGTGTTGCCTCTAACCCTCCATTCACAACAGCAATTCTCTGGCACAGGATGTTTTGGGGCTGGTGTTGCTGCCAAATTCAAAGCATTTAGTGTCGATTGGGCTCCGAGGTGAGTGACTTCCCAGACAGTGAAGAAATGCCAACATGAGCCAGTCTGGATAGTGAGGCAGTTTTCCTCATTAAATGTTTTATTCTCTCTCCCAACAATTGCCTCTTTGACACCCAGATGGAGTGAGGTGTGGGGTTTGAGGGAAGATCTGCTTTAATTAAGCAACTCGGAGCTCACGGGGTGACTGGCTAGACACTGGAGAAGGTTTTTTCCAACCAGAACATTGCTTCAAATCCTCCCATCAGGCCAACTCTCTGCCTGGCAGGGCAACTTCTGACTTACAGGAGGGTTTCCTTGTATTTATCAGCCCCCAACCCAGCAGAGGCAGCTCTCATAGGTGCCTGTGTTAGCTGAGGAGATGATACTGGCATCTCAGCATGACTAACATCTTGTAAGCAGCGATAGCATTTTGCTTCTCTTTGTCAGAGCTAGTGTGCTTTCTGCCTCTGAGGTTGCAACCTCAGCGGCGTGGTATTAATCACAGAGGTGCTGGTGTGTGTGAGGTTTTGCTCAAGGAGCACAATTGGTTCACTGGAGATGCAAAAAAAAAAAAGAAAGAATCCCAGTTCTGTACACTATTAAGGGCTGTATTATTACCAGCGACCTTTTTTTTTTGCTATGTGGGAACGTGTGTATGTGTGAAAGGATGAAGAGAAACAAATTAGTGCTTCCATTCTAGCTAAAGGAGGCCCCAGGAAGGGTTTGCAGGCAATGGTGAGGTCTAGGAGCGACGAGACCAGGAGGAAAATACTTCAGTGCCAATCTTGCTGACAGTCAGCAAGACAGAAGGAAAAGGGAAAATGAGCCATAAAGCTTTCATTCACTGCTCTGCACTCACAGTGTGCCTGAAGGCAAGGTCTAACTGCCTATGGAGAGCTTCAAACCTCCAGTTAGTCTAGTTTCCAGCATCTTTCCTGGGAGGTGACTCCACAGTCTAACGACATTTCAGGCAGGTTGCAGTTCTCTTGGTTTCTTTCCATTACTTCCAGCTGTAATATTTGACTATTTACTGAGTCCTGGAGATGTGTTTGGGTCTTTTGTGACGTTCTGCTGCTTCCCCTCTTCCTTTGGTGTCAAAATGGGTTTACCTGACCTGGGTGAGACGCTGTTTGTTCTCCCATGCTAATGAATTATGTTGACATGGCTGGCGAGGAGGATGCCAAGCACTGTGGCATTAGCATTCAGAAGCATTTTCTCAGGATGAAAAAGGGCAGAGACACAGAAACAAAAGAAAGCAAAGAGATAATGAAGGGAGTCCATGACCTTTCAAAGGTCTCGTTCCCAGAGCTTCATGCATTATCTCAGTGACTGTGCAATTATCTCATGTCATTACTGTACATGTGTGCAAACCCTTCCAGGGAAGTCCTGTGGAATTGAAGGGAAAATTTACACTTTTTTTAGTCTTTAGGCTGAAACCAGAAAGCTGGGGCTGAGTGTTGCACAAAACACTCTTGGTCCTGAGGGCTCTGTTGTGATAGATACTGGTGCAGATCCCCGTGCAATAGCTTGTTCCAATGAAGTGGCAACAATCTAATAGCTTTGTATGCAATTATTTCTTGTCATATGCTCAAAGAAAAAAAGAATTAGCATATGAGAGTCAACGCAGGCTGTAAAATAGCTCCCATTGACTGTAACCATTGTTGTTGAATAAGTTCAAATACCAAATGATTTATGAACGTTATTTTCCTTGATTAAAGGAGATGATGTTGGTTCCAGAGGGTGATGCTGTTCAACAACTTTTCTTCCTCGAATGTAATGCCACAGTAGAAATTCTGCTGAGTGAAAGCAGGCATGATTATTTAATGCTTCTAGACTTGCTCTTAGGGCTGATATAAAAAGCTCCAAGAGGGCAGCTCTGCCTGGCATTATCCCACTCTTCCTGCCAGTTCACCCCTGATCCTTTTACCTCTGCCTGGATGGTATTGAGAAACAATCAGGCCTTGGAGAAAGATCCTGGGTCTTCATCACTTTGATGAAGCCAGGAGTTTATGCACACCATGTTGCCCTGTGTTGTGCAGTGTTTTGAGACTTGGAAATGAAAATACAGAATAAGTGCAAAGTGCAATATTTTTACATGAAAATGAGCCAGAGAAAATCTGCAGCGAATAGAATTTCCTTAAAGCAAAGCAGTCTCAAAAATCATTCAGCTCAGAGAGATCACTAGTCTGACAGTTTGTGGCTGTGAAATTCAGGAGTTGAAGTAAGTTAGGGTCTCTGAGCAGCAAAAAATAGGTGATGACTTCAAAACCCTAAAGAGCAGCTGGTACCACCAGTCCAATAAAAATCAAGTAGAAGATGAGTAGTTGATGCTGGACAGAGAATCAAAAGGCTGGGTTTTAATTTTGGATCCTCAACTGCTGTTGCTGTTGAATTTGAATTCATTTCTGTTTCCAGCCACTGTTCTTTCCTTGTTTAGATAATAAAGAAAACTTAGCTAGGAGTTTTACACAGCAATCACATTTATTCTGTGGCTACCTTTTTTAACTGGGTACTGTAGTTACCACAGCAACAGTAAAATGGCTTAGTTGTAATATGAAAACTTTCTTTAGAGAAGCAAATCTGATAAAATGTCATGAACCGACTTGAAGAAATATGTATGTTCCAATAAAAATCACTCAATGTTTCTGGGGTTACTGGAGCAATGCATTAACAATTCTATAGTTAAGATTTTGTCAGTATCTCCCTTATAAATCTTCCATAGTTAGTCCTGAAACCAGCCTGAAATGTTGCATTGCCACCTCTCAGCTGGGAAACGATTAAAAAAGGGCACTCCAAAAAAAAATGGATTTAACTGAATGCAAAAAGCAGCAGCTCCTGTCACTTCCCCCCCAGCAGATAGAGAAACACCTGAGGACTGATGATAAAATGAAGGTTTGAGAAGGGTATTTTATAAATCCAGGTTTCAGAACCATAGTTTAGGAAGCAGTGAGGATGTAAAGCAGCAAAATGCATCTCTCTGGTGCAGGGTGAGGGTCTCCCAGGCATGGCCTGGGCTGGATGCTCAGCTTTGTGCACGAAGCCCAGCACTAACCAGTGACTGCCATGGGGATCTCCACAGCTCCCATTTCCCTGCCTAATTCTCTCCAGGCTTTCAGTGTGTTCATCCTTTTAATGCTAAGCTGGGTAGAGCAGCAGTGCTGGTATTTCTGTAATACTTAAGAGTTGTGGGCAAATTACCTGCAGATTTTTCTTTTTAGCTTCCAATAATTGGTTCACGCTGTGAATATGGAGAGTTTATATCCCTTTTAGTCTTCTCAGCCCATCACCTTCCCAAAGGCAACAATACACAATAGCATTTTTATAGCTAAATCGTGGGGAGGAAGGTTGAGGTTATTCTGCCACTGAGGTTTTACTGTGCAGAGTATTATAGCATGCTTGGAAGTTGCTGGGTTTTTATGCCACCTGCTCCCATGGGGTTATTCACAACTCTGCCATAAATACAGGAAATTAATCTACATATTTCCATCTAAATATGAGAACTAGGGAATGATGTTCAATTAAAAATCTGGTTGCTGAGAGCCATGGCAGAGAAGCTCAAGAGCTGCCCTGTCTGGAAGAAATCCTCCCAGACCCAGTCTGACACACAGCTGGAAACCAGTTCCACTGCAATAAACACCCAGCTCTTAGCCCACATTTCCAGCCAGGATTCTCAGCAGCAGTGTTTTCACTTGATAATGAGGTGTGTTGGGATTGATTTTAATAAAGTTGCTACTTGGGAAGAGACAATTTTATCCCAGCAGTGTACTGACTGGTAGGACTGGAGCAGCCAGAGAGGGGAGCTGAGCCCTGGGGACAAAGCTCTGCAGGGTGGGTGGCCAATGGAAGGGGCCAAGCTCTGCTCTGCAGTGCCCAGCAACAGGACAAGGAGCAGTGGGGAGAAACTGGAGCAGAGAAGGTTCCAGCTCCAGCTGAGGAGCAACTTGTTCCCTGTGAGGGTGGCAGAGCCTGGCCCAGGCTGCCCAGAGAGGCTGTGGAGTCTCCTGCTCTGGAGCCTTTCCAGCCCCCCCTGGCTCTGTTCCTGTGTGGGCTGCCCTGGCTGCCCCTGCTCTGCCAGGGGGTTGCACTCTGAGCTCCAGAGCTCCCTCCCAACCTCCACCATCCTATGATTCTATGACTGGTTTCAGCAAAATTTAAATTTAATGGGAGCTTTTTTTTTTTGAGCTACACAATGCACAGGCTGCTGCTGTGGTTTTGGAAAACTCAGATATTTCTTGCCTGATGGTGTGTGATTAAAAAGGCAGGGCATTAAAGCAAGCATTAGGAAGAAATATAGTTCTACAGCAAAGCAGATAAATTTCTGCCAGAAGACACAGCTACCATGAGGACAAAGCAGCTAGGAGTTTATGGGCACACTGATGGCAGCTTTTGAATCAGGGGCACATCAGTTTGGATTTTCTTCTGTTACAGAATCTGATTGCAGAGTTGTGAATGTTGAGCTGCTCAAGTTCTAGCAGCCTTTCGATCTGGGTAGCAGCTAGAATGATATTTTTCAGTATCTGGCTGGATTATAACCAATTAACACCCATCTATTTCAGCCAAATTATCTATAAATCAATCTTTTTACACTCCCTGTTACAATCTAATTTGATGTGGTTACTGGTGAGGGATCTTAATTTAAGATGTAATATGGTTTTACTTTTTTTTTTTTTCTGGTTTAAAATGCAAAGCTCAAGAGGAACAGTTTGAGATTTTAAGGTTTTTTTTTTACTATATTTTTCCTTCAGGCACGGACTCAATGTTTTTCAACCAACCTCAGAATAGTTTTTTGTTTAAGGACTTGTTTGAATACTTAAGATGAGAAATGATTTATTTAATTTGGTTAGTGTGAATTGAGTGTGTTCTTTCAGTGCCAGCTGGCAGAGTTAGGTAGCTGGGGAAGAGATTGTGTACTTCACTACCTAAAAGGAAGATAAAGATTTATTTGATTTCTACACTGAGGATTTAATTCAACTATTCAATTTGATGAAGGAAGACTAGATATACTAAACTTGCAAGGCTTTTCAAGAGTAATTTTGATGAATCTCTGTTTTCAGAGGTACATTTTTGTTCCCATGCAAACTGCTTTTGAGACTGAACTTTGGTAGCATCAGTCTGACAGTAAAATTGGATTTCAAGGCGTGCTGCTGTCAAAATGCCCTCTTCCTTTGATGAACTTGCACAAAGTGATCATGAAAAGAAATTTTCAGCCCAGCCAGAATGTGACACCCCCAGTAATTACTGGTTGTGCAGGTCTGGGATTAACCAGAGGCCAGCTCATTAGATATGCAGAGCAGTGCAAACAAGCAGCAAGAATTAAATTTATCAGGAAAAAAAAAAGTGTGGTTTTTACTGTGCTTTGCTGTATCTCTTAAAATCAATGAGTTCCTTCCTAGTCTTCTAGTACAAGGGATGTTAAAATAGAGCTGTGGCTGCAGGTTGTTGGAGGAAGGCTCAAGCATCAGATCCAGGGGCTTAGGTTGTACTAACACCTCTTGTTATGCCCTGATCTGAAGCTCTAATCAGAAATGTAAAAGCAGATTTTGCAAAGCAGGGTTTCTCTGGAGACAGTGTATTGTTCTCAGCAGCAGGAAAAGCAGCAAACATTCAGAAGAACCAGTAAAATCCTGGAATGGGATTCAAATGGAAGGATTTTTTTAAATTATTATTCTTTTTTCCCTGACAGTAATTGACCTTTCTAGGTGAATGGCTGGTGATTGCTATCAGTGCTACCCCTAATGTTCTTAGTCAGCTATGAAAGTAGCCCTTTAATTTGCTATTTGTGGGGCAGCAACTAAACCCAGCTATTTGCTAAACTTTACCTGACCCCGTTATTGTTTCTTAATTACACAAACCAGCCACAAATTGCAGTCAACCCCACCTGTTTGAAATGATATTGACTTTAACTAGAACCCACCTGGGCCTCTTGTTAATTAGCACTTTGCCTTCATTAGCTGCACCTCCCAGATGCCTTTAAAAGCACCACCAGTGAGCAGGAGAAGGTTTCTTTGCCACTTCTTCAGTGTGTGGCTGATTTGGGGGAAGAAAGACTGGGGGGAGTATGAAAAGAAATCACTGAAGGAAAAAGTGATCAAGGAGGGTTGTTAATTTAGCAGAAAACATCAACTTAAATTGTTCAAGTGCAGTAAGTTTTCTTGGGGAGCTTTCTGCTGCTGAGTCTGGAGGCAGATCACAAGCCTGGAAATCTTCCCACCTCCTCCTGAAGTCTCTGGTCTCAGTGAGCAAGGTAAGGCTTGGGAATAGTGTTGTCCTTGCTGTTTTACACAAAGAAGAGTATTAAAGGGGATTATGAAACTGTTGGGCTTGTTCAGAACAGCTGCTTAAACCTGGTTATTACCTTGGTTTTATGTCTTCCCATTATCTCCAAAGCTGATGGAATAAAAGAAATAAAATAATTTCTAAAAGGTAATTGCATCTTGCTCAGATATTTGAAAGGCCACCTAATTCATTAAGCCTTAGACCAAAGTATTTCAGGCTGTATTAAAGGAAAAAAAAAATCCCATCCCACGTTCTCCTGGAGTGGGGTTCACGAGGAGGTTTCTAATATCTCTAATCTGTCCCAAGTGCCTTTAGGGATGTGAGACTTTGCACCCCTGATATCTAAGGCAGACTAGACATAAAACCTGAGCCAGTGTGTGCTTATCCATTTTGCAGTAGGCATTGTCTCTCTCAGCCTAGCATCCCTTTAAAAAGTTCTATTTTTAATCCAGTTTGGGGAGAAATAACACTTTTTATAACATTTACTTATTCGCCAGGCAGAACTGTTCCCAGCAGCTCTATTCCTGAGGTGCATTTGTAATGTAATGTGCAAGCAGTTTAGGCTCTGTGAATTGAAAATTCCAGTGTTTAATTATTTCAGTGCACCACGCTAATTATAGGTATTTGTGGTCTTGCTCACTGCACAGCAGAATTTCTCTTATTACAAGCACCTACTACTTGGAGAAACTCCATTTATTTTCTCCGAGGGCTTAGAGGACATTTTCAGCCATGTAGGTAGTAACTGAGTGTGTTCTAACACAAATGTTTGGAGGTAAATAGCTGTTTTCTTAAATGTCATCAAGGCATTTGTTGCATCAAGAAATCCTCAAGAGTTTTCATACTTTATGTTTTAATGCATAAAAAAACAAGCTTAAATTCACAGTTGAAGACAAACTCCTACAGCACCAGGGTTCTTTGCTCTCTAATTGTCTCAAATGACAAGTATGAAATACATCATGCTCTCCTAAATTCCAGCTTGCAGATTATGCTCTCAATTTATTTACATTATTTGTCATCCTTTTATTATTCTTTTTTTAAAGTCTTTTTCTTTCATCTTCACCATCTCTGAGTGTCAAATGCAATGTTGTTTCAGGTGCTTTATGTCTGCTTGGCAAAACTCATCTCATACCTGGTGAAATATCTTTAAAGGGAAATATTTGATAAGGAAGAAACGATTTAAAGGTTGTTAGTGGGGGTTTTTTTAATGTTGTTTTTAATCATTAGTGATTTGAAGTGGAGTGATTTAATTACGTTTAAGAGCAGGCTCTTTCAACAACCAAAAGCAGCCTGCCTTTGGTGGGCAAGTGGCACAATTAAGCTGGGCTGGAATTAGCAGAGCAAAAAAGCAGCAGTTGATTAATTTAGGCTTGTGTCCCAGGTTGTGGCTGTTCCATTTCCACAAATAACTCTGTCCTTTTAATAATCCAACCTCTACTTAGTATTAATTCTCATTCCCACCCTGACAGTGTTGGATTCCTCGATACCTAGGGCAAGACATGCAGATAATATAGATGTTATCCTGTCCATCAGTCACTCACCCTTAAAGGGCTGGGCTGTGACAAATTGCCTCTCTCCATAGCTGTTTATTGTTCAGCTTCTTGCTCTCTGCCAGCTCTTCTCCACTCTTGATTCATCCTCCTTTTGATTTCTGTCTTGTGCATCTGTGAGCAATTCCTTCACCAGGCAGTCATCTTTATGAGCCATGTGACTAAAATCTTAATTTTCATCTTTTCACTTTTCTCTGCTCCCTGACATTTTCTTTCTCTTAGAAGTACTTGCACATGTTTGCTGCTATGAAACCTGGGCATGTGTGACTGAAGAATGCTCTTTTAGGCTTGTGTTTTATTTTGAGTGGGTTTTTTTTGCTTAATTCTTCTGTCATAAGATATCTTAAGGGCTCCACCAAGACACTTTGCAAGAAAGCTAAAGCTGCATCGTGTCTGTTCCAAGCACTGAGGGAAGGTTTTGGGTAAACAGTTGCTTTGAAAAGGATGCATGGCCAGAATATTGAATGCTTTCCTCATTTCAGGGCATTCAAAAGCCCACCTGACCTGTGTGCACAGGCACACAGGGCTTTAACTTGTGCTTTAATTGCCTTTTATTAGTATCTGTTCCCTTTCCTTGAGATGACTTCTTCCTCCCTGACCTTGGATTGATCCAAAGCTTTAGATCCATCCAAATTTGTTCAGCATGCACCTCAGGTCCTAGTGAAAGCCCCAACTCCTGCAGGTTGCTCACCACCCTGTGAAATGATGGAAGCTGGTTCTGCTTCTGTGAACTGAGAAGCTTAAGTGGCTGGAATCTGAGCCCAAAGCCCTGGTGAGATGTGACAGGGGACAGCACTTAGCACAATGCTGCCTGTGGATGGGGAAGATGACTCAAGCAGCAGCAATATTTGCTATTCAAATGAACAGTCTCTAAAGGCATTTTTACTGTCACTATAGAGGGGTGAAGATAATTGCTGTCTCTATCCTCTGCCTTTTAGTGGAGCTCAGTAGAAATGACTTTGCAAGTTGAAACTGAAAAGAAAGTGGGGACAGAACAGTGAACACAAGCAAGGTCTAGCAGTAAAGGTGGCTCTGCAAGACAGTCTTATGTTGAGTATTTTACCTGTGTGAGTATTTTACCTGTGGGGAAGGCACTTCTATCTCATTTCTTGCTCTAAAACTATGATAATTCTAGTTTACCAGACAGGATAAACTGCAAATCCCATTTAAATGTCAAATCTTTTTCTTCTCTTTCCCCATATTTTCAAATAACTCTGATTGTAATGGTTACATGTGATTAACAGGTATTCTTCTCCCTCCCTTGCATACAAACCTGGCATTTGCTTTGAGGGGAGCGATGAAGCCTTGAAAAGCTCATGGAAGGAAAGGGTTTGGGAAAGTTTCTTGAGGATAAATAAAATAAATGCAGTATCAGGCATGCAAGATGAATTAAATTCCATCATCTTGTAGTTTGACTTCTCTCCATGCAGCCCTGTATTTAAGATTGATGCATGTTTGGGTGGCATGAAGCCAATTGGTGCATTCTAAAAACACCAGCAGTTGACTTTCTCCAGGTGAGCATTGTGGATTTTAAACTCATCAGGGTCTCGTTTCAGCCAAAGAGCACAAAGCAGCTGCACCACAGGTCAAGATGCAATGCCATTATCTATTTTTCATGGTGTCAGGACAATGACAGCCCCAGTCTGCAGAGCTGTCAGTGGAGTCAGTGCTGTCTGCCTGCATTCTGCTCTGTCTTCAATTAACATTCCTTTCTGGTGGTGCCCAGCATTCAGAAATTCCTTTATTATCAAAGTGATCACTGCAAGGGTTCTTTTGCTCATCCATCACTCTGGCACTACACCAGCTCTCCTTTTTATCATAGCTTCTTTGACTTCATTCTGATTTTTACACCCCTCTCCCTTTTGTCATAGTTTCCTTGTACTTTATTCTGATTGTTTTTCATGAGACTTTTTCTTTCAAGTCCATTTTTTCTGTAGTGCTTCAGTCACCTCTGCAGATCTTATGGATTTATTGGCTGCTAATAAGATTTAAGTTCTGTAAGTTCGGGGATTTAGTGGTTGGGTGAAGGTTTGTCTGGTTTTTGGTTCTGGAAGCACCAGTGTATCTTGACACAACTCTTCTAACCTCTCATAAAACCTGTGTGAATACGTGGGATGGTTTTTGTTTTGTTAGTAGTTAGGTTGGGGTTTTTTTGGTGTGTTTATTGTGTTTTTTCTTGTTTTCTGTGTGTTGTTTGGTTTCTTTTGTGTTTTCCTTGAGAACTGAGAGTGAAAATGTGGGAGGAATGAATGGAAATGGAGCTGCTGGGAGTGGTAAAAGAGCTCTGGGGGCGCAGCCTGGGCCTAGTTTGCAGTTCAGAAGGTTAAAGCCTCTTGTTTCCACGAGTGTCTGAAACAAATTCTCTAGGTTTTCTGTCACATATTTAGTGTTTCTGCAGCTTTGAGAACTCTTTTTGGTGTTTTAGTAGGTGAAAAAGGAGTATAATCTTGCAGTGGACTTGCAGACATGTAGGTGTGGGTATGCTTGCAGCTGGAGAAAATGTTAAATGTGTTTTTGGGTGTTTATTCTCTTGAAATGCATCTATCTGGAGATATTAAATCTGAGTGTGTAGAATGGGAGTTCTGGACATCCAGACTCAAATGCTGACTAATTTTGCTTGTCTGAGTGCTAAAATCCAGACTGTATCCCTGTCTGCAAGGTGTGTACATGAATCCTGCCACAGGAGGAAGATTCTGAAGTTGTTGATGATCTTTTTGGAGATCCTTTACTGCCAAATGTGTTGATGAAAAGCTGAATGGTAAATGGAAATAGATCAGACTTTTTTTTT